>JACMIG010003381.1:0-12402 GCA_014805385.1 Levipalatum texanum | reverse complement strand
AGGTGGAGGCGTCGCTGAAGGGGTCCTTGAGGAGGGGAGGGAGGGAAGGGGACTCACCATGGGTGGTTCATGTCGTGGAGATCGGAGCTCGCAGGATCATTCCTTGGAGGGCCGGTGGGAGGGGAAAGAGAAGGGGGAGGGACAGCCGGAAGAGGACTTATCAACGGCGTCAGGAATGTGGACACAGGGGGAGGAGACGCCCCCACAGCTCGTGACTACCGATCGAAGGCTACCGAAGGATCTGGAACGGAGCGGTAGGGCGGGGAGTGGGGGAAGGAGGAAGGAGGTGGAGGGGGGAGGGAACGGATGGCTTATCGCCCCTCCCTATGTGTCATCACGGGAGCATAGCCACACGCACACACATCATTCTATTACTCATCCATCCACGAACTCTTCACATTCTGTACATCTTCTATCAGATCTCGGCACTCATTAGACTACGACACAAAGGCCCCGAGAGTCGCGGATGTATGCATACGCCTCATACAGACTCATTGTGTAAAAATACTAGACAATGAGCTCGGAAATTGTCGAGCTATGTAGCATGTTGTTATCTGCAATTATAATAGACAACAAAAAGGATTCCCGGATCGCCGAAACTTCCAACAAGGAGTGACACGTGTGACAGGAAATGCCCGGCTTTTCGGAAATGACATTCGGGGTCCTATCACCAACTCCATGTGTCATCTGCGGAGCGGCGCTATATTCTAGCGCATTCGCCACTCACTCATCGATGAGCAATATTAAAATATTCCGGTTTGTTCATGTGATTCGGGTCTAAAGACTATCTTATTACTACCTTTAACAAACATAATTTGAATTCCCGCTTAGAAAATCGCACATTCTATTTTAGGGATGTGGTGCACTGCAAATATTTTGTTCGATCAATACTTATTTCGCACCTTTCCTCGCAAGTTTCCTTGGGAAAACTTTGGTCGACCAATGTTTTTTCTGATGATCCTTTCTCGTTTATATATATAGTTTTATGAAATATGCCTATCTGCTTCATTATAGGTCGTCTTTTCGTAATGGATGAGCTTGCCAACTATAAACTTCAGCTCCAGCAGGTCAGCAATTATTTCACAAATTAAAAAGTGTTTATCGGTTTCAGGTCGAAGCTGCGTTACTTGGCGAACCCGAAAACGATGAACTGATCAAGTTGAAAGTCGATCTCGAGGAGATAATCCAACTTCAGGTTGGTAGAACGTTTACATAATGGCGTTGGTAGTAAACAGTTGATAAAATCTACTTCCTATAAGCAGGTTAATAGTCTCAAATTTTCAGGAGGAACTGGTCGAAGAAAGTGGCTCAGCAGCATCGAATGGAGTTAGAGGAAGTGGCGCGTCCTCCGATCCAGTCTTCGAACGATTCTGGAAGGTAAGTTGCTCATTGCGGATGGTTCAATAAGTGAGTATACACGAATTCATGTTATTGATGTTCAGGTAGGAGACAGAGTGCTCGCTCCTTCGACGAATGGCCAGTCATATCCTGCCGTCATCGATGGAATCTCTGGAGAAACTGTGGCAGTTACTTTCGTCGGTCAGTTTTTTTAATCACATTCAAATACTTAGTTGCAATTTAATCGTATCTTTAAGAAAAATAAAAGTCAATTCACAGGAAATGGTAGAAAAGACATGGTGGCCAAGAGTTCTCTGCGTAATGCACCCGTCGAGGAGAAGAAGACATACATCTTCGACAACGAGAAAGGAGCGGCGAAGCAGTGGAACAAGAAGAACGAATGGCAGGTACATATTCGTCCCCATCTTAGTCGACCTCGTCGTCAAGGGTATTTCTTTTTGTTCTATCAAGCACCAGATTCCATCGACAATGATTTTATTAATCAAGTTCGTATGAAAGAATTTCAGGCCGAACGTGAGCGAAGGAAGATGAGAGCACAGAAAAAGGAGCTGAAAAAGAAGGAGCTTGATCAAGCTAAGGAGAGCGAAAAGAAAAGCTGGCATTCATTCAATGCGAAAGCGTCCACGAAAGGAATTAAGGTGTGCATCCTTTAATAACAACGATATTTAATTTTAAAAGTGGGTAATAGAAATCAAGCAATTTTAAAAGGGGGTGTGAAAGAAGTTAAATGTTCTTACTGTAGGGTCTGAAGCGAGTGGCAGTGACAGGATCCTCCAAAGATACCGTTGGAAAAAGGGACGACATCGTCTCTTCTCGCCGAGACGCCTTCGCCTTTGCCAAGGGACAGAGGGGCAACATGGATTCGCTTTTCTAATACATTTACAGTCCATTTGTACAATCTTTTGTTACCTTGAAGTATATTATCTTTCAAGGTATTATTTCTCCCTTGAAATAAAATAGGAACAATTCCTGTGATCGATGTTGACCGTGCCAACTCCCATTGATTATGGTCTTCATGGTCACTCGATGATAATAAGTTCTCCCTTCCTCTCAACGTCAGTCGATTGACCTTTCTCGAGTTCCCCTCTACTCGCGATAACTCTCTTGTTACACTTAACGATCGTATCCCTTCCTTCTCCAACGGACTATTTTGGACATTTGTGTAGCTCAATTCGTCCGTCCCTGATAAAGGAGCGTTCTCTCGTGTTGTGTTCATTTCTCTTTGAGAGTATACAATGGGTATGCTAACCCAGAGGAGGGTACCAGACGGCTAGTGCGCCTCGCCTGTCCAGTGGATGGAGGGGCAGAGACGGAGGGGAGCACGCGGATTCGATCGATGGGATGGAGTGGAGAGGAGTGAGCGTGTCCCCTCCGCCCTGCTGATTGTGTTCGCCTTTGATCTACTCGGTGTTCCCCTTGCTCGCCTCTGCTCCCTCTCAGTTGCCTTCCGGTCTTTGCTCGTATCTGCTTTCCCCATCAGCTGCGCGGCATTCTTATCGTCACTGGCTCTTGCTCGTGGCTCGTGTGCAATGGCAGTCCCTTCTCTCAGGTAACCGTAATACAGTGCTGTCGAGCCGATAAGAGGAAGCAAGTGGGCACATGGAGGAGGACTCCTCGATGTACTCCGGTGCCACTGCTCCCATCGCCGTCCCCAACGGAGGTAGCAACGGATTTGATCACCATGGTGCGTCCTCCAATCCCATTCCCAACATCGCTTCTTCGAGCATACACCATTCGAAGGCCTCGTTTTGGTAATATTTGTGTGCAGTATAACTGAAGAATGTTTTCATCGTCGACGATGGAATTGCAGACTTCGGAAGTCCGCCATGCGATTCGTTATACTACGTTCCTACGGGCTCGTTCATAGAAAGAGAGATGGAGGTATCTTTAACCCTTTTTTTCGTTTTGCATCTACTGACTCCAATTATTAACTTAGCGCTCAGAACGTTAATTTGTCTTTGCAGCAATTGGTAATGAACGGAGAGTCAAAGGAAGTGGCTCGTTCTGTGCAAGAATTTCCTGTCGATCTTCTTCCTGGTAAGTAATAATATTTCTGCAGTTTGATATTCGAATAACATGATGTAGAAATCTTTGGAAGCGATAGGTTCTTACTACGGAATGGTTGTGAACGTTTTTTGGTATTAGCTAACATAATTCAAATAAAAGAATGCGTTTTCTCGTACAACGACTTATGAGATTCTTTGCCGTCGGGTGCGAAAATGTATATTTTAAGGTTTTGTTCGGCATATGGCCCAAAATGTTCCCAATATTTAGAAAGTTGGTCGATAAGCGTAGTGCCCGCTCTCTTGTGTACCTTGTGCGGAGTGCCCGCGCCTCTTCCTTTTCTTCCCCCGTGGAAAGAGCACTAAAAGTGACGGTCTGAGAATGGTTTGGCCCTTGCGATAGCCAGCAACCTGATCTGATTCGATTAGTGTTGAGAAGCGAGTAGGACAGTCAAATGAGAGTACTTTACGATAGTAGAGTTCTAATCGCAATTTCAGGTGAGGTAATAGAAGAAACGGATGCCCTTCTCACTACGACGGTCTTCCGTACCAACTTCCGATTACTCGTCCATGCCCACACTCCTCCCGCTAATTCCGAGTATGTTGATGCCACCTCATGATGGAGCACCCTTCATTAAGGACAATCCAATGCGTCGAGTCCATTCCCATCCCGTGCATCGACACCATCGATTCCTTCCCCGAATTTCATCTCCAACTGGGAACAAAGCAAGGGCGAATCATACGGTCTCTCCCCTTCCCTCCTTTAGTTCTCATGCTTGTAACGGAATCGTAACCATATATAGAAAATTGTTTATTAATCCATTACAGATTTGGCTGCAAGACGGATTCGCAGGCGTGCACGTGGTACAAGAAATTGGCAGGGATGGTGCGCACGACTGACGACCTTTTCACCTGGAGAGTAATCTCGGCAATCGAGGGCACTCGACCACAGTGGATGGTGGAGTCCAAGCCGGGTAGGCATTCTATTCCTTTCTTGATCATATTATCTTTTTGTAACATCTGAATTACTATTGATTGGCAATGGGTACTTTCAGAATGGATATTAGACGAAGTGGATGAGTGCAGAAGAATGGGCCTCGACCCTGACTACTTCTGGGCCAGCGACATCAACAAAGACTTCGAGTACGTTTCTCCCTGGCATTGGCTATGGTTCCCATGGCAGGATCTGCAAGACTTACCCGCGGAGTTTGATAATGCCTGCGAGAGTGGAAGCGGAGAGAGTGAAGACTTCGGCTGGATGTCGAGTCATGGAGAGGATCCCCGTCGTCGCCTACCACTTCAAGGAGAAAAGGACCATTCTATTTCGGTTCGTGCGATCAGTCAAGTGAATTAACTCAACGATTTAGGTCCTCGCAGCCTCGAAGTTCCTTCTTCATGTGGAGATCAGAATTCGATGAGCTCTCTGTGATGAGGGCGAACGAATACACGAAAAGCAGGGGAGGTACGTGCTTTGCTTTACTCTTCTCGTCCCGCCCCAAAACTCTTCTCCCACTATTTGTAGTGCACGCATATCAGCACAATGTATTCCACTAGTTTGGAAAATTAGTATGCGATGTGGATGGAGAGGAGAGAGTGAGCGGGAAGGCAAACGGAAGCAGATGTGGAGACACTCATTTGATGAATACTCTGCTTGCTTTCATTCTGCCGCCGTAACGTAAAAAGAAACTACCTCTCGTATTTTGTTGACTCCTACGAGGCGTGTAATTGTAGGGGCAGAGCGTGGGAAGATGGTCATCCTCGACTGTCGCTCCTACGGCGCTGCCTTGGGAAATCGGGCAAAGGGCGGAGGATACGAGAACACGGGTAAGCAATTACTCCATCCAGACATTCTTAATTCACTCTACAGATTACTATGACAATTCCATTATCGAATGGATGGGACTGCCCAACATTCACATCGTCCGCTACGCCTTCACCACTCTCCGCACTCTCTTCTCGCCCCCCGTCGACCAGGCCACCTTCCTCACCCAGCTCCAGGTACCACGACACTCGCAATATGCTCATACACTTTATCAGGGCACACAATGGCTCAATTACATCCAAGCAACTCTGATGTGGGCAAACAAGGCTGCTGAGAAGCTTACGGATAAGGTGCAATGTGGGATGGTAGTCGTCAAGTTGTTTTGTGCTACAGGGCGAAAATGTCCTCATCCACTGTTCTGATGGCTGGGATCGAACGGCGCAGATGGTGACTCTGACGAAGATCCTCATCGACCCCTTCTACCGCACCGTACAAGTGAGTCTCGCTCTTTCTACCCGCAGATTAACTGCCCATGTCATTTTCCACCCCGACCATTTTCAGGGCATGGAGAATTTGATCAGAAGGGACTGGATCGCGTATGGGCACAAGTTCGCTGATCGGTCAGTTATTTGCCTGGGAATGGGAAGATGGCTTGTTTCCCCCCAGAAATGGGACCACCGGCAACAATACGAACGAGAAGAGTGCTGTCTTCGTGCAGTGGCTCGACTGCGTCCACCAGATCATGAAGAAGTATCCCACCGAGTTCCAGTTCAGCATGGAATATATCGTGAGTTTTATTCCATTCTCGTAGTTGCAACCCTCTGGGAGGGGGAGTCACGTGGGCAGATGAAGAGTGTTATGGGTAGTGTTATCAATGGACGGGGCGAGGTCAATAGATGGATCGAGGGGAAGAGACGAGATTTAAAGGATAATAATACAATCCTTCTGCAGGTCAAATTGGCACACCACGTCTCTTCGGGTCTCTTCACTTCCTTTTCCTTCAACAGCATCAAGGACATGGAGGAATACTGCACGAAGGAAGGGCGACGGGCTCTCCCCGTATGGTCGCTGCTCAATTCAAGTGACAAGGTGTGTCATTGTTATATCGCCTGCCATGACTGTCCCCTCTGAAGTACGTGAATATGCTGTACGAGCCGAAGGAGGAGCGACGCCTCGTCGCCCCCGAGACCATGGCCTCCCTCCACCTCTGGAACGAACTCTTCCGCAGTGATTCCGTCGCCCGCGTCGAACGCAAGCAGAAGGAGGAGAAGGAACAAGAGGAGAAGAAAAGTCAGTTACATTCCCCAATTGTTTTATGGCATCGTGGTTGCTCTTCTAAAGATCGATTGATGCAATTGTATCTCACCTACACTGATCCGTATGTTCTAATGGAAGCGTGTTTCAGTAGCCGACGAGGCGCGTAAGGCGAACGGAGAAGGAAGCAGCCAGGGAAGGGAACAGGAGAGGGGACTCCCACGCAGCAGAAGCAGTGACAGCATCCACTCCACTGGACAGGAGACACATCCCAACATGTGAGCACCGATCACCAGGGCGAATAAGAATGGTTGTGTTTAGTGCGGCCGGGCCTGCGACTGTGCACCATCGACCGCCCTCTGCCAACGACGCCACTCCCAACGGAGGCAGCGACTCCCCCGTCCTCCACTCTGACTTCAGCCACCATGTATAATAGTCTTATTACGTCCTCCTTTCTTCTCACTCGCGAGCGAACACCCGATGATTATTATTCATTTAGGATGCAGTTCGCCGCAGTATCCGAGGGTCAAGTGGAGGCGGCGAGGCCCCCACTCCCACCTCCAACTCCCCCCAGACGGAGACACCAACTGCCAATCCCCGCTCCCTCATTGACTTCGACGGCCTCCCTGTCTTCAGGGACGAGGCGCAGGAGAGTGTCCGGAGGAAACTGCTACGAGAGGTAAAAGATTCACATGCCATTTTGACTGCATCTTTCACATGTAATCACGAATGATTTTGTGACTGAAACGAGGGCAATGAATGTTTGCAGTCTGAGAAGTGCGAGGCTTCCCGGAGGCGGCAAACGAGCGAATTGACGGACATCGGCCACGTTCCATCGGAGGATTCGTTCTCGATGGACTCGGATGCGAGTGTGGTGGATCCCCTCGAGGCGGCGCAGCAACCGGGACGAGTCACCACCGTCGCCGTCAACCAGACATACTGCTCACTATGCAAGTGCACCTTCATGTTCGGACTTCGCCCCCGAAAGAACTGCAGGTGAGAGAGAGAGACCCCTCTCCTTCCCTTCCCTTCCCTCCTCCCTCCCTCCCTCCCCCCTCCCCCCTACATCGATGTGTTTGAGGTCGTGCGGCATCGCAGTCTGCGATTCCTGTTCCCCCCAGATCTTCTCCGAAACCATCGACGGCTCTTCAAGGAGGCGGAGAGCATGCAACAAGTGCTACGAGAAGATGCAGCCGTCGCCCGTTCCCTCCCCCAGCTCGTCGCCCCCTCACAAGGCAACTCCGAGTGGAGGCCGTGGGGGATGCCCAGACGCCGACTCCGATCGACCCTCTGTCAATGGCTACTTCGGGAGTAGCCAGGCAGTCAAGGGATAACCCCCCTTCCCCTCTCTTCTAGTTGCTCGTTTGCCGTCGTCGTTCTTAGCCGTTGGATGCTGTCGGTGTATACAATTAGCCATCGGGTACCTCTTTCTCGGACTCGTTGTCCTTCCCTTTCCGAGTCCTTCTCCCTCCTGCTCACTCTGCCATGGATGAAGACTCCTCGAGTCCCTCCCATGGCCTCTCGGGTTCTGCACTAGAACACATTTTCACCCATCTACTAACATAGCACGTCATGCCAAATTGGCCAATATTGCCCTTTAGAAATTATATTTATATATGAATGAGGATCTAGTCTGGGATGGGCTCAACATGTATCTATTTCTGCGCTATGCAAACCTGCACTGTAAATACTGCATCTTTAAAAGTTTTTATATTATTTTGTTAGGCTCCTGTTTGCGGCTACAGTAGTTTGTGCTACGGTAGTTGTTGATGTTTTCTAGCCACTCGCGTGTACATAATACGATAGTTATCGTATATCTTGACTCTCCCTTTCTGACATCGTGTATGGCGCCGTCTCGAATACAAACATTTTGTGATTTGCGAGCATGAACCAGTAGACTCCATCTCTTTCGCCGACTGAATCACTTGATGGCCTTCACTAATCTCTGTAGAGGATACTGTATCCATGGCCGATTCGGGCCCGCATAGACTAGTCAGTCGGTCATTGGCCCCATCCCATTTGGGGAGATAAAGAAATATAATTCTGAATACTCGTGCAACACTAGATACCATTGTGCGGTCGCGAATTGAGCCGAAGGCGTATCTCAAGATAGAGAATGATATGGAGTGTCCCTATTAGTTGCAGAGGAAATGGATGATGTCGCCTCGAACTCTGGCAGGTTCAGCTACTATTCCCTCGTGACGGGCAAAAAGAGACACGTAGAGCAGGTACCTTTTCCATTACTCGCCGTTCTTCTGACCGGCCACTTAAGGACGCCCATTCGTACGGGACGTGCAGGAAAGTGAACGAGTTTGAGAAGTTGAATCGGCTGGGGGCTGGGACCTACGGAGTCGTGTACAGGGCGAGGGACACGAGGAGCAACCAAATTGTATACCACTTGGCTCCTTTTCCAATGACGAATACTGTGAAGGTGGCACTGAAGAAGATGCGGCGGGAAGTCATCTACAAGGGAATTTCGGAATCGATCCTCAGGGAGGCGAGCCTCTCTTCTGTGTAAACGAATTTTGAACTGCTGCAGGTAACGTTGCTAGCAGAATTGGATCACATCAACGTTGTGAAACTACGCGAGATCGCAGTGGGCAAAGACATAGAAAGCGTCTTCCTCGTGTTGGAGTACTGTGAACAGGTACCCTCGCCCCACCGTAATGAGTTCCAATGTGCGAAATTGACCCATTGTTCTCAGGACCTGTCGTCGATTATGGAACACTACATGGATCCCTTCAACGAATCTCAAGTATGGAATCAGTTCTTTACGTGAGGGATCTGAAAGTGGCGTGGAATGGGAAAGGAGGAGTTCCCTCCATCCACTCCCTCACGAGCCACATAGACAATTAGCATAAAACGAGTCTTCTGAGAGAGTGGGGCAGTCTGGCCAGGAGCAGTTCGACAACTTGAAAACTTTTGTCTCCGATTTCTCTCAAAATTTGACCATCGACTATGGATGCCTTGAGAAGCATGACGCAGGTTTTTTGGGGCCGGTTGGTGTACTTGTCGACGATCTGCGCCGTAAACTTTGAACGGTCATAACTTGCGATAGAATGGTCGAATCGAGCTCAACAAAAGCTCAAAAATTAGAGCTCGACGAGCTCTATCGACCACCGCCAGAACGTTTTTTTCGTAAAACAGTATTTTTACCCGAAAAAAATCGATAAAGAATTCAAAAATCGATATCTCGAAAAAGTTCTTCACGTTCGGTGTGGCTCTCACCGGAATTAGCTTCAGGGACATCTGATTAGTATAGGTGCAAAGTTTCATCACGAAATTCGAATCATATTTGGAGTTACATCGATTTTAGTCGCGCGAGGGTGCATTTCGTGAGCTAACGACGCTCCAAAGACGTCTAGCGTTCTCCCTCATTGGACGAGATTGGCACTGTGGCGCAACTGGTAGTGTCGTGGGGCGTCAGTTCGGACATGGCGGGTTCAATCCCCGAGGCAACGAATACTTTTGCCTCATCTTTTTGGACATCTAAAATCGATGTAACTCCAAATATGATTCGAATTTCGTGATGAAACTGCAAATATACTAATCAGATGTCCCTGAAGCTAATTCCGGTGAGAGCCACACCGAACGTGAAGAACTTTTTCGAGATATCGATTTTTGAATTCTTTATTGATTTTTTTCGGGTAAAAATACTGTTTTACGAAAAAAACGTTCTGGCGGTGGTCGATAGAGCTCGTCGAGCTCTAATTTTTGAGCTTTTGTTGAGCTCGATTCGACCATTCTATCGCAAGTTATGACCGTTCAAAGTTTACGGCGCAGATCGTCGACAAGTACACCAACCGGCCCCAAAAAACCTGCGTCATGCTTCTCAAGGCATCCATAGTCGATGGTCAAATTTTGAGAGAAATCGGAGACAAAAGTTTTCAAGTTGTCGAAAACGCTCCTCCGGTCTCTCAAAAGACTCGTTATATACACAATTCATTACTTGCAGTCTAAGTGCAGAGTGTTCGAAATGTGATGGATTGCAGACGAAGTGCGTTATTAAGCAACTTCTCAACGCGCTGGTGTACCTCCATTCCCGTTCAGTCATCCATCGAGATCTCAAGGTCCTTTTGCTCATTAAATTCCCACATTTCTCGAACTGTAAACATGAAGATGTTTCATCAGATGTCGAATATTCTGTTGACGGGCGAGGGAATCCTAAAGGTGGCGGACTTCGGCCTCGCCCGAACCTTCGCCGATGCCCAGGCAGTTATGACTCCCTGCGTCGTCACTCTATGGTCAGACGAACACTTACGCATTTTCAATTCCGCGCCCCCTCCATCTTTGTGAGGGGAAGGGAAATTGTGGTTAAAAAGGACTGGCAGTAAAATGATGAATTGTGTAGAAAAACCTTATTGATAGTTAGGGTAGCCCTGTAGATACAACGCGAGTGCCATTGAACGAACTCAATTTCACTCGCCGTCTATTGGGGCCTGGAAACTGCTAACTTTGGTTTCTTACACCCACCAGGGGACCAAAATGAGCACATGTGCGCATTTTTGCTCTCCGTTACTAGTTGATGCACTAGAGAAAATAGCCACGAAATTCTTGGACTCTGCGTTGAGAGAAGCGATGTTGTGCACGGTTTGAGAAATTGGAGTACGGAACAAAGCCCGCAGTATTTGCCGTGATGTATATGTTGTAGATAATAAATGCAACCCTCAGGTACCGTGCCCCTGAATTGCTCTTTGGATCCCGCCATCAATCGGGGGCGATCGATATCTGGGCAGTGGGATGCATCCTGGGAGAGATGCTCCTCCACCACCCGCTACTCCCAGGAAAGAGCGATCTCGACCAGGTATCGCATACTTTCCAAGAGATCCCCTTCTCCCTTCTCCTTGATGCAATGGATGCAGATCCACAAGATCATCCAACTGGCGGGCACTCCGAATACTCGACTCTGGCCTGAACTCAACGACCTCCCGAATATCAAGCAGTTCACTCTCGTCGAACAACCATTCAATACCATTCCCGTATGCTATTTATTTTCAATATGTTTTAGCAGTACTCTTTCCATTCCCCTCTCCCTTTGTCAATGGATAAATCACAGACGAAGTTCGAGCGCTCTTCCCCTGCTACGGTCGAATTCCTCAACGAACTTTTCATCTACAACCCTAAATTCCGTATCTCCGCTGCGAAGGCACTCAGGCACAAGTATTTCGATGTCAGTTTCGTTTTCTAAATAATAGGATGAAAAAGTGGGGGAACCTGCGAGACTCTATATTTGAGGAGTATCCACATGCGTGCGAGCCTATTCTCATGCCCACTTACAAACAACACAGGAATCGACGATCTTGAGTATGTACATAATCAGTTTCTACTCGTCTCCGATAATAATATGAACGTTCGTTTGATCCATTGAGCTTGTTAATGCGTTATATTGTTGTTGACTATGAGTCTGAAGTTTTAATGCGGGTAATATGAAGGCAAGGATTGATAAATAATTGTTCCTTCTCTTTTGAGGCAGTGGAATGGGAACTCTGTACTACTTTTATACTGAGATCCGTTATTGAGAGCAGAAGTGAGTGAGTGATGGATTATGAGAGGGAAGCAGCTACCATGGGGGGAGGACGGGGAGACTCCGAGGCCAAGCCCTCTCTGCCAAGCTAAAGAAGGCGCCTTTTTCATGCGCCGATGCCCCGTTCTTTGTCCTTATCGAGAGGGTCAAAGAGGTCCCGAGAGGAATTCGAGATGAGGGCGAGGCTACGGTAGAACGACCATGAATATTCTACCCAGTCCTTTCTATGCCTGCTACGTATGAGAACATGTGATACATTTGTCAACCAGTCGAAGGTACACGAATAATCAATGACACTCCACCCTCTGTCGGAAGCAGAGAAAAAAAGCACCGAGTGCCTAATGCAGATTCCGATGAGGAAGCATCGGGGAGACGCGAATTAAATGATGTCGCCCCGTGAGCGCCCGACGGCGTACCGAGAAGAATCTGCAGAGCGGAATGACGGAGGCCATCGGCTGCCCTCCACATACGCCCCCTCCCTCCCCTCCCCCCCTCCCTCC
>JACMIG010003379.1:0-12408 GCA_014805385.1 Levipalatum texanum | reverse complement strand
AAAAGTTGCATTTTAGAAAATTCGATCAATAAGAGCCAGGCGTTATTAGAACTCCTTGCAAATGTCAGACTTGTAGGCCTTGAGTTGAACTACCTCATGTTTTTTACCCGACTTGATTTCATGGATGCAGTCAAAAGTTATGCATCGCTGAAAAAGTGCCCGGATACTTTTGTTGGGTAGTGTATTCCTATTCCACTGCCAGGGTCATCACCCTTCTCTGCAACCGCGACTCTCGATTAGCTATCTCTTCCCTTACAAGTGGAAAAAGAAGCACAGTTGGACAGGATACTCGAAGTTCCCCCAAGGAGCGATACGAGCCAGTCCCTCTCTACTGAATGAGTGCATATTCCGTTATCATGCTAATTCGACTTCTCCTGGTGCACTTTTCATAAAACAAAACTCAGTGAACAATGAACAATAAACAATAATGAACAATCTTAGGACTCCGAATAGAATTTATAATACAAAATATTGGGATCGGAGGTCAGAACTGTAAATTACCGCTGTCGACAACAGAGCGCTTGCACTGATGTTATTATTGTTCCGTCCATTGCCAGCCTCCCGTCGGAAAGTGTGCGTATGGGAGAGGGCTAGACTACACTTCCGCACGCTGCTTTCGTCTCCCCGCCACCCTCGTTTGTTTGCCTTCTCCGGTCCTTCGTTCCCTCTTTTCTTCCTAGGCGCTCTACGGAAAGATCAAAATGTTACACATTTGTCCTTTGGTGTAGAATGCATTTCGTAAATTAATAGACCAGGCTAATGTCGAACTCAAATGATAGCCAGTGGGTAAAAATGATAGCCAGTGGACACAGACCTGGTTGGAATCAAGAAGGAGTTGAACTAATGTTTTTTCCGCGAAAATAGCCTTTAGACTATATAGTTCGGTATAGCATGGCCCGCTTATTTTCTGGCTTCGATTCGATGACTGGCTGTTCTCTGAATGATTGTCGTGGGTAAGTTTAACACACCCCAGTATTCTGATGAAAATAACACGAAAACGGAGCAGAAATCTGACTACTACGAAACCCGACCTCGCTGTAAAACATAGTGAGGATATGTAAATATTTTCGAGGCTCACGATAGCAATTTGATAGCACTTATGTAACAGGGGGAGAATGTTCGTAAGATGCAGCGAACAAGCAAACAAAAGGGTGTTAGTCATAGAACAGAGGAAGCGTGCGGAAGTGTAGTCTCGAGGATCCCGCCAGCACACTTTGCTACGGGTACACAATGAGTACATCGGAGCGGCGTGTGCATCACTCCGGATATTTGGAAGGCGGAGCATGTTTTTATTATAAATGTGGCGCAACGAGTAAGATCTTACATGCGTTTCTATGCACGGCATATATCCCATAACTCGTCATTTCACAGGTTCATTGAAATAGTGAACGCTTATTTACAACTTCTAATTTTTTATGCCAGCCTTCAAAGCGCCCGATTATTCAAATTGTTTTGTGGACCGTGGAAACAAGGGACACATTTTGTGAGGAGTCGACATGATAGAAAAGATACGCTATATAATGATGACATCTTTCAATATAATCTACGCTTTTTTAATTTATTTATTTTTATAGTCGAAAAAATGAAATAACATGAGCATTCTGCGTTAAATTTAGGCTTTGAGTTCCTATATCTTGTTCACAGCACTTTGCTGCTTATGCTGATGATGTCGTACATGGCCTCGTCGTATTTGTAGACGTTGAAAATGCGTGCAATTTCGATATCTTCTACGATGCGCTTGCCCATGCGCTGAAAAATAAATTCGATATGCCATTTTACAAACTGATTTTACATCGTCTTAGGTTGCGTCGTCATTTCACATTACTTGCAATTTCAAAGAACCCAAGAAGTGTAAGTATGTATATTCGCAACAAATTCCGCTTTGAATATCTCCGGAACCATAAGCTCTTGAATCTCTCGGTCGTGTAGATATAGTAATGATATAGCGCAAATCGCATAAGTACTTTTACACTCCTCTGGCTCTTGGCAAAACTTTTGCCTACCTGAATCGGCGTGATGAATTGCAGCAGCTCCGCAAGTCGCTGCGATTCGTTGGTATACCTCCAATATAAAGTTGCGATATCGAAATTATGCAAAAGACCTCCGAGTGTAGCGGTAGTAGAACATGATCTCCCTTATGATCTGCTTACGTATTTCCTGGCCGACTTTGCGCGTTTCCGCCGTGATAATCTCGTGGTCTACAAAAAAATGGAGGAACACGAATTAGCATAGAGGCACCGCAGCTACCGTAGTCCCACAGGCACAGTGCTGACAGAGCGTAGAACTCATATTCGTCCATGCCGTGCTCCATGATGGGGAGGGTGCAGTGGTCAGTGAGGTAGCGGATGGTAGGCGCGAAGAGCCTGAATATTGAAGCGTCCCTTTTATTGTATAACAGGAGTCCACACGTCTGTGAACGATCAACACATTTCCACGCAAAGCAGCGGCAGGTAACATCAGTATTATGCAGGCGTCTTACCTTACAGCCTGTTCAGCATCCACGGGCTTGCCGTCCGTTTTCGTATCGTAGAAGGTGGATAGGGCTTCTAAAATATGTGTGACGCTTGGGGTAGAAAGAAAAAGAAGAGGAGTAATGAAAGGTGGCACAATTTCGTAATTTTAAAAACATTTTAGGGGGTATTAAAAGAATATGAGAGCACTAATTCACACAGTGATAAACAGCAACGAAAATTTTCTTCGTCAGCGATGAAAGCGTGGCAAAACACAAAACATGCTTACGAACGAAAAGCTTACTTGTGTCCACGTAGTCGCCATTGGTGAGGACCATCCTATCGGGCTGCCCAGTCTGAGCCGTCATGAATGCACATTCGAAGGAGAGGAAGGTCGGGAAGAAGAGTTGGAAGAGCACCTTCTGCAACACATTCTTGCACTCTTTCTCTCCCATATTGGACTGCTCCTTCTCTATTTCTCTGCGTTCTCGTTGCCTGGCGGAAGGAGAGATTTCTGCCCACGCAAAGACCACTTGGCTATCCAATAATGTTGCCAAAGCGCATGTAATGGCGATATGTCGAAAACTCGCCGACAAGCACACTACCTGCTGCGCGGTGTCAATATCTGCAAACTCGGCAGGGAAGGAGCAGAAGGCGAAGTCGGCGATCAGTCCAGCCTGTAGGTGTATCGATAAGCGTGAATTAAGGATGTAAGTCGGCACCTCGCGCACATTCAGCTCCTCGACGTCGGTGATTATGGCTGCGTGCGAAGAACGGTTCTGCAATAAGCCAATCAAACGTTGTGTCTTCACGGGGAACCAATATTAGCGAAAAAACAACAGAGATATACTCACCATTCCACCGAGATGCACGATCTTTCGTACTCCCTTGAGCTGTGAGTGTTGCGTGTGAAGGCGGCGCAGTATCGGCATGCTCTCCTCCTCCGATATCAACTGTTTGTTATCATTCGTTTTTGAAAACTTTGTGTTGCAATGTTCACATAAATAAGGAGAACGAACAAAGAAGAAGTCATTAGGGAAATTCGAGAACCAGACTAACGATATTTGTGCAGCTTAATTCGGAGAGTAGGTCGCTCGCAGGTTTCGAAGAGAGAGAGAGAGAGAGAGAGAGAGAGTGAGAGAGTGAGAGAGAGAGAGAGAATACATTCTAATCTACATAGCTCACCATGGGCATAGGCTTGCACTGCGGGCTTGCTTCTGAAGTTGAGGGAGAGCAGTCGGGAAGTTTGTTGTGTCTCCCGAGGGCGTCGCGTCGTCTCTGCACGTCTACAACAGAAGTTTTGTCAAAGCAGATTTCCCTTCCAACTCCGTACTTTATACTCACAATCAGTTAGCCCTTTATCTTCCACCGGCCGGAAACTTCACACAACTCCTTCACTTAAAGGAGGGGTTCGGGGACCTTCTGAATCTCATACGTGACTATATTATGGTTGTAGAGCTTGAAAAATCCAATCGAATGGTGTATCTCACTAAGCATTTAGATGTTTCTAGGATGAGATAGAGCGTTTAGAACGCCGGGCCTGACGGACAGGGACGGCGCGAAATTCAAATTTCGCACCTACCATCATATTGGCAGCTTGCCAAATCCTCAGATCTCGCGCCCTGTTCACTATAACTTCTATCATTGTTATCTATCAGTGGTTTATTAATCAATTTGTTCCGTTGGCAAGCTGCCAAATTTCGACACTGAAGGTCTCCGAACCCCTCCTTTAACATCAGGTCCGCCTACTCTTCGCCTGCATCCCAACTTCGAGGCAGCGCTCGAAGCGGCAGCCACGACAGATGTTGCGCGCCTCTGAAATGTACATTGGGAGATGAGCAAATATTGTTTCCCATGCATGCCTCCGGTTTTCGTGAGTAGCCTTTTCAGAACGACGCACACTTTTGTTCCCGTACAAAGAACGGACCGGCTCGGTTCCGCGGAACAGACTGCGCATAAACCACTGTTCAAACAGACGCTGCGAACGTGCAGATCGGAGAAGTATGTGAACCGTCACGTTACCCACTGACTAATATTGCTGTTGGTAAATTATGAGCATAAAAGGTGGCTTAATACGCGGTCGGGATAATCCGACAACAGCTCAAATTCGGCCATATCAGAACATAACGGCACACTGATAGCGGAATTGACTTACTCGGGTCTATGATGCAGTTACCGCCATCACTGCACACGTACTCCTTGTCCCGTGAGACGATGCGGCGGAAGAAGGCAGTGCACGCCCTGCAGAGGAAAGGGTTGCCACAACGACATTTATCCATCTCTTCGGAATACGGTCAATGAGAGATCAGCTATTTAATTCTATTCCGCTATTGTCACAATCTTCCAAGTATTGAAACAGACGCTGCGCACGTGCATATCGGTGGAGTAAAAAGGCCCACGTGCATATCGGTGGAGTAAAAAGGCCCTTTGTTGCTGATCATACCTGCATGCCTCGATGGCTCCGAAGTGTGCACCATCACTGCGACCTCCACAGACGAGGCACTCATCCGCTGGTTGCATCTTGATCATCGTAAACTGGTAGTAGGTATAAACGACAACCTTGAAACAGTTGTAGATAAGACGGAAATATTTATTAATCGAGTCCACAGCGTTACTAATTTTTGAGTACGGACGCAACAATTCTGCTCAACAGGCCAAGGCTGACATAGGGAATCTAAAGCGGCCATCTTGCCAGCAGCTTCCTTGGACCAAAATGAACTTGTCCTCAGCTCGACCGCTTTGAATTCCTTCGTCCAACTTGTCCTGTCCAGCGAATTTGTTGCATCCGTACTCAGAATTCGCAATGTTGCGCAACTCGAGTAGCACAGCTTTCGAATGAGGGTTGATGTTGATGAAAATGAATTCGAATAATAAGGAGATGGACAC
Source organism: Levipalatum texanum (assembly GCA_014805385.1). NCBI lineage: Eukaryota > Metazoa > Nematoda > Chromadorea > Rhabditida > Diplogasteridae > Levipalatum > Levipalatum texanum. The sequence continues at coordinate 7,072 of JACMIG010003379.1, read as the reverse complement.
AGGTGAACGAATCGGCCATCGAAGAAGTAAAAGGAGGGAGAGGGCGGGATCGAAGTGATGTTTGGGCCGTGTGACCCGGGGGGGGAGGGGGAGTCTGATCAGCGAGTGAAAGTGTGAGAGTGTGTCGCGACATCTTTCTCATTCTCTCTCCCTCTCCTGTCTGCAGATGGGGCGCGGAGGGTAAACAATAGTTGCACTCTGCCGCGTGCACCCTCAGTGCACCCGCCTGAGGGAGTGAGAGGGCGGAAGCCATCCAAGTACAACGTTATGATGGATATTCGTCCTGGATATAAGAAGCTGGAATCCCGGGATTTTTGTGCCAATTTTTAAGCAGGAATCCCACAACAGCCCTTTTTTCCGAATCGCCGATAATTTAAGAATCCAGCCTCTTATATTTAGACTGGTCTGTTTGTCGAGAGAGGGGTTCGCAACCACCAAGAGTGCAAATTGCCTTTTGGTTTACGGGAATTTAAGAAAAATTAATGAGAGCAGAGTTCATCAGTGCGACTTTAGCAGCTGAATTTTCGTGGTATCTGATCGGCCATTCCCCGGAATACGTATAACAAGGCATCTTGGTTATTGTAGAGAACCCTCGATGTGACAATATTTCCGATTTTGCCATCGTTAGCGATTTCAGCTGATTTTTATGATTTGCTGATTTGGAATTATTGTAGTTCGGGCAGGGCGTCTTCGCTCCGCGCCTTGTCCCGTACACTCCCACGCCATTTTCCTCTGCCGTCATCGTCCGCTGAAGTAGTCGCATATTTGCATACGAGTCCGTTCGCGTAAGGATCGACCAGCGCAGCGAACAATGACACAAACCTTGTCCAGCCCGGTTCATATGTTGGTTATAGGGACCTTAGGTGTTGAGAAGTTGAATGCACCATTTGTCGCCCCTGACCCCCTGGGGATACCTGAACAGCATATATCCAAAGTGAGGATACTTTAGACGTTCCTCGAAGTGCCGGATCGACATTTTTGCCTGTAACTCAGCAGCCACTTGACCAAATTGAAAAATTGAAAAAGTGGAAGATATCCGATAATCCCCTTGTACTATAGAGCAGTATGCCTTTTGGCGTCGGGTTACGGTAGGAGTCAGAGAGGATTTCAAACGAAAAATATAAAACGATACTTTTCTCAAAAATATGGAAAGAGTACCCTGGGATTTTTTCGCATAAAGTTTGCTGGTGTGATGTTGATTCTAGCCGTTCTTGGCAAAATGTCAGTCGTGTCATTGTTGGCTGAGCTGACGAATCTGGTCGATCCTTACGCGGACGGACTCACGACTTCCATCCCCTTCCCCAGCAATGGTTCCTATCATGCTATGGTGCAGTGTTGTGTTCCTTCTGATTGTCTCAATTTGTATGATAGTTTTGCTTCATTGTCTGCCCGTTTTCATCACTAACTCTTCTCTTCATATCAACTTAAAGTAATTGTTTGCTTTTATAACCGAAAAAATTGACTGTCAGATGTCTGCTCATTTTTTTCCTGGACTTCCCACTTTGCTGAAATATCCAACGAAGTCGAGTTTTTCATTTCGGGCATCATTGCATAATTCCGTGAGTAGAATACTTCGGAACTAAATTTGCCTGTCTGTAGAAGTCTATGTTGCATCGCGGACTGCAACAATGCAATTCACCTATTTCTTCCACGATGCTGGATACACCGCCACGATTTTGAGCACTTCCTGGCTGGTCGTCGAAAGGTTTTTTCGAATTTACAAAAATTTGCGCATATCGTGCGTGCCCTAACTTTACAAAAATTTGCGCATATCGTGCGTGCCCTAACTTAAATAATACTTTTTCCCAAAAAAATCTTTGCTTAAAGGTTCTACACAAGTTTCCAACTTGCAACGTATGAAGCATCCTCTACTCCAGCCTACTTCTTCATTGCTTCCGCAGTGACTTGCACGGTATCCGTTCAACACCTAATTATATGGATCATAGATATTGATCGCAGGTTCTGTTTAGTGCGTTCATAAGCTACCTATGCCACTACAGTAAGTGAAGTTCGATCAAAGAAGTGAAATATTTCGCTCCAGAATCGCTATTCCTGCTTACAATTATAATAATCAGCGTGTTCGAATGTTGGTTGATTGGTGTAAGTTACATCCTTCTCCGATTGAATCTTAAAGTATGTTGCGGTGAGTTGGAATAGTCCACTGCAGTTTTCGTGCTTCTCTTATGGACATTTCAAGCGGCAGTATACAGCAATCTACGGCAAGGCTTCCCTGAGTGCGCGCTATCACGTGACTTAATCCTTGAAGTTATATCTGAGCCTGGTGTGAGATGAGATATGGACGAGAAGGCAATAATCCCTTTCCCGTTTGGCAGATTTTTGAGCATAGCGGACTCGCCCGCCCGCTGAGCGATTTGTTTTGTGAAAAGAATTTATTTTCAGTCAAAATCGACAATTGGGGGTGCAGTTACCGAGCTCGACTATTATGGTTTAGAGAATGACGATTGTGGTCTAGAGATCGACTATTACACATACATATAGGCTGCGCTCGTGCGATTTCACGCAGGCGGCGCATCGCGCCGCCGGTCACAGTCTTTTTCCCCCGTCCCCTTCCTGGCCCCGCCCCTTAACTAAGGCTTAAAAATAGTACGGGGCATACGGCGTTGTAAAGAAGTGCCCGCTGGGGCCGTTGCTCGCTGATTCATTAATGCATATTATGGGTGATCTAAACTCGTGAATTATCGATCGTATTAAGATGTTCGAAATCGTGGAATATTCTCGGGCGATACTACCAGCGTGCATTGTTTCGTCGTCTATCCGAATTATGCTGGGTGCACCGCTCATGTTTTTGTGGTTATTCGGAAATGTGGATCGCATATACATAAGGACTGCTTTTCTTCCGGTTAGCATAAACCTAATCGTATTAATATTGGGATAGCATACCTAATTTCCAGAATCACGCCATAGGTTGTGTCGTTATGAAGCGGCTACTTATCGATGCACACAAGGGGCTGCAGAAGACGGCTGAAAATTTCTACGGGCCGTTTTGGCATCGAGTCATATTCTGTCGGTCAAGGTATGCTGAACTGTTTTAAAACTGATAGACGATTCATCAAAGGAAGAGGACGGTACATTCGGTGGAGGAAGTGATAGCAGACGGCCACTTCAACATGCTTCAGGCCGCGTGGGAGAAGCTTCCATGATTTGTTACGTTACATTATAATCTCGCTTGGCATTATCTCAACCTGTTGCGCATTAATGGGATTTAAAAATAAATGAAAACGATAATATAATCTTCTCAATGTTCGTAGAAACCAATATCATTTCGATTTTGCACGGTGCCAATAAGAGCTATTGTATGATATTCAATGTTTCCCGCCGTTATCTGAAACAGGGAATCATTTTGTTTTGAAATTTTTTTGGCCTACATTTTTATTTTTTGTGCGTTGAAAGTATATCTTCCTAAATGTGACGATGAGAGAAAAGTCGTGGCATGACTTGCTTGGTAAAGTTTGGAAGGTTGCGAATTCTTTCCAAAAAGTAGGTGAAGTAAAAGATAGCGTGCTTTCCATGAGCAATTGTTACATACCAAAGCACTACAAGGTCTTAAAAATTCCATGATCAGGCTTTCTACATAATGGGATGTACACTTTTTCCGAGATAATAAATCAACTGCTACAAACAGACGTGGTTTTTATATTACGAATTTGCACTTTGTGAGGAATAGTAGAAGACCCCAGAACATTGCCTCATGTTGATGCTAATGTTCGGAGTTGAATATCTCCCCCGAAACGGGGATTCGTGATTCACGTCTCCGCTGTCCCGCCTGTGCAACCCTTCAGGCGCACGATTGATCACAATTCCCAAAATCGTCTGTTTAGTCTATCGGGGCAACGCGGGGAATTACGGGTTGATGGCGTATTAGATCCTCCGTATAAAAGCTGAACCCGAATGCAATTACAGATAGTACACCGACCATCATAAGCATTCTACCCGAAACGATCCGCATTCCGCCGCGAAGCAACCTTGGCATTTCAAGAACAAGAAGGAGTACAGGTGGCAGAAGGGCTGACTGGTCGTATTTGTGCAGCGTTCGCCATTCGTAGTCGTAGAAGAGCAGGGCCGTCTTGCGAAGATTCGGGTGCTCGTCGATGAGAACCGTCTTCCTTGCTAGGCAAACAGCGGAATAAAGCTCAAGGGCGAGAACATTCGAAACAATAGTTTTAGCGCTCAAGTCGAAAGTTTATTAAGCACTCGCTCTTTGACACAATATTATGGGAGTCCACAACATTGCCAAAAAATCGTTCCGCACTTATTTCCAGCGGTTAGCGAACGTTCCGAAGTCCGCACTCGCGCGACCCCAGGGACGCGATTTTGCGCTTCCGGGGAAGCGTGAGGTGCGCTATTTGGGCAACAGATTGTAGAGGAACTGCTACACAAACGCGCCGGGTTGACAAGGGAGCGAGGAATTGAGGGAAAGGTGCGAAATTGCTCTCCCTTGTCAACCCGGCGCTTTTGTGTCGCAGTTCCTCTACAATCGGTTGCCCAAATCGCGCACCTCACGCTTCCCGGAAGCGCAAAATCGTGTCCCTCGGACTCCCATAATACCGCACATGTTCGAAGTTTTCAAAAAAACAAAAAAACTATTTCTATCATATGTAGGTGAAAGTCACGTGATGGTGAATTCTGAGAGCTGGAAAACCAATAAACGTCGACCGTTTGGGAAATATGTATTTTTGACATTGTGGTACCCTTGATGCTACACTGTTGTTCTCGAAATTGTTTTATGCGACATCGAAGATTGAACCACTTTTGATGGAAGTTCAGTTATGTTAATATCGTCGCCCTAGAATCTCCTCCCCGTTCACCGGCAGCAACTCATTTCGGAGCATGCCTCTGTGGCCATCTGGAAGGCATCTTGAAGTGCTCCTCCAGGTGTCGAAAGATTGGCATCAACTGTAAATTTCTCATGTTTTTAGTGATTCTAAATCGAGGTGCATTTTGCCAAGAGACAACGCATTTGCATGATGGATTTTAATCCCTAGAAGGCAAATACATCCCCATGAAAGGAGGGGTTCGGAGGCCTTCAGTGTCGAAATTTGGCAGCTTGCCAACGGAACAAATTGATTAATAAACTGATAGATAACAATGATAGAAGTTATAGTGCACAGGGCGCGAGATCTGAGGATTTGGCAAGCTGCCAATATGATGGCAGGTGCGAAACTTGAATTTCGCGATCTCCCTGTACGTCAGGCCTGGCGTTCTAAACGCTATATCTCACCATAGAAACATCTAAATGCTTAGTGAGATACACCATTCGATTGGATTTTTCAAGCTCTACAACCTGCACATAATCACGTATGAGACTCAGAAGGTCCCCGAACCCCTACTTTAAGACTGACATTTTGCCAAGAAGCTGCAAATTTACCTTCTCGACGTTGCTATCCGATCCCAAGGCCCTTATGACAGCATCGAATAACTCATCCGCTCCCTGTCCACTCGAATCCTTCTCCTTTACCGCTGACAACGATCCGAGGTACAGCGGGCCGAACGGCCCAAGCGGTCCAAGTGGTCCGAGAGGCCCGAATGGTCCCAATGGCCCCTTCTGCCCGAGTGGTCCGCTCGGTCCCAAGGGACCATTCGGTCCTTTCGATCCAAGAGGTCCTGCCGATCCTAGCGGTCCGAGTGGGCCGAGGGGTCCATCGGATCCAAGGGGTCCTGCTGGTCCTAGGGGGCCTTCGGGACCATACGGTCCAAATGGGTTGAGCGTCTCAATGGGAAATCCATCTGGCCCTAAGGGTCCAAGAGGTCCGATAGGTCCAACTGCTCCAAGAGGTCCGAGTGGTCCGAGTGGGCCAAGAGGGCCGAGTGGGCCAAGGGGACCCAGAGGACCGAGTGGTCCGAGGAGTCCTCCTGAAGCAACCGGAACGCAAGTGATGTAAACAGCAAAGGGAATTTGAGTTGCTGGGGCGTACGCATTCTTGTCCTTGTACTAGAATTGGTTTGGATAGAGCTGAGAAAATAAACTGAAAATACCCGTAGCCCCAAACGGCCCGACACATTGAAGATGCGATAGCCGAGGTGGGCATTGGTTGTGGAGCCTTCAATCTGCGTGATGTCGTAAAGACTGAAAGTCATTAAGACGTGTTGGACAGTGAGATTCATACCTCGCTCCAATGCTTGTCTCGTCGTCATCTGCATTATCATCGAGGATGTAGACTTTCCGGAGGTAATACGAGTTGGCTGGATCCTTCTTCGTCGTGGCGTGAACAAAGTATTGTCCTGGCGTCGTCGATATCATCAACTTCAAGGAATAGCTTGAAGTTTGAAAGAGGATCAGATTGTTTTAAACCATCAAAGCCCATGAAAAGGCATAATGCACTAAAGTCGCACCCAGCCTTAACATTTTTATTATTATTTATTAATATCTATACAAGCGTTAGAATTATCCCATTATAATTGCCACACCTCATGTCCACGCGGAAGATTCGTATCCGTGATGACGTAACTGTGATAGTCCGATGCTTGGGAATCGGGCAGCTCTGAAGAGGGACACTATCTAAAACCGTTACCCTGAAACCGTGTGCTTTAGTTTTCCCATTATCATGTCCGCTAGAGCCAAACGAGTTCATCGGAGGAGATCGATACTTTCAAGAAGAACAAGCATACCCGTAATATCACATCGCAGTGTTGGAAGCAGAAGTAGCACAGTACAAAGGAATCGCAGCATGGTTCACGGTGGGGGTGGAGGCATTCGAGTGGCTTATATATCAAGGCGCCATGGGTCGACTATCACTCCGACTCCGTAGAACGGGCAGAAAGGGAGTAAGACTTCGCTGACTTTCACGTGATGCACCCGCTTTGGCCGTAGTATAAGGCGAGATGAAGGCGGACTAATCCGGGAAACAGTGCTTGATAACGCATCCCGGGCAACGAGGATACGGGTGTATGGAGTGCGATAAGTGAGCTAGAGGGATTGGACCATGGTGTGTGATGCTATTGGAGGTGATTGTTAAAGAAGGAGAAAGAACATTGGCGAACGAATCATTTGTTACACCGGAATATTACATTTTGAAAGCGACCTACTTTACGGAATCCAACGTTAACAGGCTTA
>JACMIG010003378.1:0-12411 GCA_014805385.1 Levipalatum texanum | reverse complement strand
TTTTGGCGTGTGAATTATTGCCAAGAACCACAGCGGTGTAATATTTCAATGATAACTCGTGATTTGTGCACCTTTCTCATTACTCGGCCAACTTGTGTTGCGTGGGGGGTCTGTGTGGGGGGCCAGCTAGCTCCTGCGAACTATCCGCGGGGAAGTCCACAAGGGGACACTCAAGTGGAAGAAGAGGAATGGAGACAGGAAGATCGTCGAAGTCGCCATCAAGCAGGCAAAGCTCGATGCTATGACCAAGGAACAAGTGAAGGAATTCATGCAGGAGGTGGATACCGTATCCCCTTTGGATGATCGAAGACTGAACTCAGGCACGGATAATGAGACAGTTGGACCACCCCAACGTCGTGAGAATGTATGGAGTGGGGGCAGCGGAGGAGCCGCTGATGCTCGTGATGGAGCTGTGCACGGATGGGGCACTCGACTCCTACCTCAGCAAGAACGACAACCTGCCAACGGAGAAGAAGACGGAGATGTGCATGCAGGTGAGGGGGGAGGGAGGGGAGAGGAGAGGACTGCAGGCAGGATGGGGCATCGAATACATGCACGAGAAGAACGTCCTCCACAGGGACATCGCCTCCCGTAACTGCCTCTACGGCAGTGGACAAGTCAAGATCGCGGACTTCGGCCTCTCCCGCATCGGGCACGCCTACCAGATGAACCCCAAGAACAAGGTGACCCCCTCCCTCCCTCCCCCATCACCTCCACTCCAGGTGCCCATCCGCTGGCTTGCTCCCGAGACGCTGCGCACGGCGGCGTACTCGAGCTACGGTATCTCGTGGAGGGGGAGGGGGAAGAGGGGAGTACGGTAGGTGTCCTCGTTTGGGAAATCTTCAACAATGGAGCCGATCCATATACGGGGATGACCATCGTGGAAGTACACACGTTCGTCAAGGGAGGCAGCCACCTCGAGATGAAGGACAAGTGCTCCAAGGAGATTGGAGAGGCCGTCGAGGTGCCCCTCCCTCTCCTCCCTCACCCTCCCCTCCCCCTTGCAGTCGATGTGCTTCGAGAGGGACGCGTCCAAGAGGGCAACGATGAAGGAAGTGGTTGGGAGGCTGGAGGCCCTCACGGGATGCAAGCCCCCGAGCTCAGCGTCAAGAAGATGAGGTCGTCCCGGTCGGACTTCACCAAGACGATCTACAAGGATGCTTGCCCCGAGAATGGATGCCACAAGGACGATCGTAGTGTGATGGGAGAAGTGGAGGCAGAGAAGGTGCCGGGGGAGATCGTCCCCACCTCCAACCCCACCCGCCCCGGCGGGAGGAAGCACAAGCACAAGCACAGACTGAGCAACAATCAGTTGCAGTGACAACGAGAAACTACCCCCGTCCCCCGACCTCCATCACACCGATAAACGTTTCGAGTTGCGAACATTACAAATTACACATTACAAATTACATATTACCAATTACATAGGAGGTTATAGTAGTGGGTACCCAATTGGTTCATCTCATGGAGTCTTGTCTTCGATCATGGTTTTTGCATCAGCGACATCTCTACACATCCGATGCCTAGTTGATTGCCTAGTTTCGCCTACCAAAACGCCAAGTTGCGCCCACCTGGCCGACCAGTTCAGCCCACCTAGCCGCCCAGTTTCGCTCAGTATCGCCTAGTTTGTGACATGGGCGGTTCAGGAACCGCCTATGTCGCAAACTAGGCGCACCTGGGCGGCTAGATTGGCGAAACTAGGCAATCAACTAGGCATCGGATGTGTAGAGTTGTATCTCAACAAATAGATTCCGATTATTCCTATTCTCGTCACCGTATAAAAGGTGAAGTGTCATTTTGCGATAATGCACAAAAACGATAAGGCAACATAACGAACTTTGTTCATTTCGGGACTGGAGTGATCTAAGACCCCAATCACGCATGGTCAAGCATCCGGTGGTGTGCTGCCAGTTTGCGATCGCATTTTGAGTGCATTTTGTCGTGACGACTTTTAGATTCCTCACACACCAATTTTCCCTGCTCGAGTTCCAGTGAAATTTTCGATTTCCAGTACGTCACTGCTATTGCCAAGTCGAGTGAGGCTCATCTGGATGCGATGAACATTGAACAAACACCCTACTGTCGGAAAACATAAATATACGCATATAGCCTATTGTTGCGATCGTCAGAGTGATTCAAATGAATACAAAACAGAAATCCCAAAAAAAACGAAAAAAATAAAAAAACAACAATTAATTATTTTGGCTGCGTATATCGAAAGAAATAGTGCACAAAAATGTAGAGAGAACAGACGACATACTGTAGTGCGAGATAGTTCCCAATTAGTAGAGACGCAGAGAAGCTAGCTGAATTCACTCGCGCATTGCTCAAACCTACCGTAGTAAAATCAACCGGACGCGCAACTCCCGTTTGACCATGCGTGCCCAATTTCTGAAACTATTTCGTTCTTATTGTCGCTCTCTTCGCGTATTTTTTTAAATATTTTTCCGATGGCGGACGAGGACATGGTCTCAGACGAGGAGATGGAGATGGACGAAGGTCAAGAGCAGCAGGAAGGAGGAAAGAAACCTGGAGTAGGTTTTTCACAGCTTGACCTTCTTTTTTATTCATAACAAATTCATTGTTTTTCTAATGTATACAACGGTTATCTCCATTAAGGTGTATTTGCCCGGAGTGAGCCGTGCGCTGAAGGACGAAGAGGAACTTGAATTCGATCCATCTGCTTACAAGCTCTTCCACACCTTTGAAACCAGTAAGGAATATTTTCAATTTGCCTTTTCCATTAAATATGCGCAATTTTTGTAATGTCTTTGCCAATAAATATGCGCAATTTTTGTAATGTCTTTGCCAGTAAATATGCGTATTTTACAGCTCGGCCTTGTCTCTCGTTTGATATTGCTCGCGATGCCCTCGGAGAAGATCGGACCTCGTTCCCGGCAGAGTGCTTCGTTGTGACAGGAACACAGGCAGAGAAAGCTCGCGAGAATGAACTGCTCATTATGGGGCTCAAGGTACTTTCACTTATATTCAGACAATGTATCAGGTACTTTTCAGAACTTAACTGGAATTGAAGACGACTCTGACTCCGAGAGTGATTCTGACTCTGAAGACGAGGTGTGTAATATCAGTCATCGTCACTAGACAATTTTAGCATTATCAAGTGCAGATGACTGTTCGACATATTTTCAGGAGTCATCGCTCGGAAAGGAAGCTCGCCTGCATGCAGTGTCCATCCCCCACCTCGGTGGTGTCAATCGTATCAGGGTTCGCTCCCCCGATCCAAATTCTAGCATGACATATTAGTAACGATCAATTTTGCCGATTCCAGGTCGACAAATTGGGCGATTCGTCCGTTTGCGCCGTCTGGAACGACCAAAGAAAGGTCCAACTCTGGAACGTTACAGGTCAGCTAGACGTTCACATTTTTATTCAAAGGATGCTGCTGATGAAATTTCATGATGAAATAATGAAATGTTAATACTGCGAATTATAGGAGCCCTAGCTGATGTAGCAGCCATGGAAGGCGTAAGCAAGTCCGTCAAACGACTCCAGGTACTGAACCTTGTAGATGATCCAAAGCCATGCTTTCCAGGAAAAGCCTCTGTTCACGTTCGATGGCCATAGCAAAGAAGGCTACGCTCTTGCCTGGTCGCCGCTCACGAAGGTACTCGTGGAAGGGAACGATGCTCTCGCAACGAAGTCTCTTTCAGGGCCAACTCGCATCGGGAGACAACCAGCGTGCCCTCTACATCTGGCACATGCGAGAGGGTGGTTCATGGGCGGTGGATTCGAAGCCACTCCCTGGCCACACTGGAAGCGTGGAGGACATCCAGTGGAGTCCCACGGAATCTTCCCTTCTCGTTAGGCCGCCTCTCTTATCCATGATCCCTTTCCCTTCCAGATGTCGTGCAGTTCTGACGGCAGTATTCGACTGTGGGATACGCGATCAACGGGCAAAGTAGGGGCATCCTCCCTCCCTCCTCATCCCCGCTGTAGGAAGCCTGTGTGTGCACCGTAGCCAACGCCCACTCCTCGGATGTCAATGTATTGTCGTGGAATGCGCACGATTCGCTCGTGGTCTCTGGGGGAGACGATGCCCTCCTGAACGTGTGGAGTCTGAAGACCATCCAGGTGCCTCCCCCCGTCCTCCCTCCCTCAGCGTCCTCTTCAGTTCGGGCAGCCGGTGGCCCGTTTCAAGCAGCACACGAGTCCGATAACCTCGGTGGAGTGGCATCCGACGGACACTACGACGTTCCTGGCGACCGGGGAAGACGACCAGACGACCATCTGGGACATTGCCACGGAGGCAGATACGGCAGGAGGGGAGGAGGCCGAGGTGGCCGGAGTACCGCCACAGCTCATGTTCCTTCATCTAGGACAGAAGGAAGTCAAGGAGGCCCACTGGCACCCCCAGATACCGGGACTCGCCATCACCACTGCCCTCAACGGGTGGAATGTCTTCAAGACTATCAATTCATGATTCCTATCGTTTTATTCATCTTGTTTTCTTGTTTCGTTCGTTACGTTGTTGATTTATCATGAACTGATATGACAGAATAAATCTTTTTTACTACATCTGACCTTGCAACGTACAAAAGCAATAAACCTTGAGATCGGTTACGATCAAGTGACATTATTTTTCCCGAATAATCAATGTAAGTGAGTGGAACGGAATACTACCAACTGCGGTCGTGCTCTGAACGAGTAAGTGTAAAACAGAATAAATAAACTGTACATGAACGGGGCTTCCTGATAATAGTGATCAATAAGTTTCATCCATCTTGCCTGCCCATATCCAATTCTTGCCCGTGGGCCCACTAGTGCGCACTCCACATGAAGAGCGTCTTTCTCGATGAGTAATTCGGAGGTTGGTCTAAAAATCGATGTTGATGCCCTCATCTTCAACGTGTACAAAAGAGCAAACCACTGACCAAAACCTTGTTGAGTGATTGGTTGTTCCGAGTGCTTGCTTCCAAAAGGTCAAAGAAGGAGTCTCGGGCAGTCTGCAGTGGGGTGTTGAGAATAGTCCAAAAGAAGGCGGTACCGTGAATCTGCGAATAGTCTTTGTGATGGCGGGTCGTGGTTGGTCGGCGAGTCGAGCCTCGGCGTCCTCCCTCCTCACTCGCTCCTCCGTCTCTTCGAACTCTCTCGTAGTCACTGATCCCACGTCCTCGACAGTCCGCTGTCCACTCGCCCCGTCCCGAATCATCCTCTCCTTGTCGATCTCTTCCATCCACTGCCAGAAGGCGTCGAGGAGGCCGCCCGCCTCTTCAATCACATTGTGGAGGGCGGACGCCGCCACCGTCGCTCCCTCGTCGCTCCTCCGAGATCGCAGCTCGACGAATAGGAATCCAGCCACCGTGTGCAGGAATCTGCAACATGCGCCAATTCTTTCACTGCCCTCACTCTATAGTGGACACAATGAATTGCCATGACAAAAGAAGCGATACTTGGCATGGGCGATGGAGCAGTCCTCGACTGTAACTGCAGAGTCGAGGCGAGCGGAGAGTTTGGAGGAGGCCGAGTGAATTCCCTCCACGAAGAACTGTATGAAGGAGTCGAAGAACGAGCAGGTCGACGAGAGGGCACTCTCGAAGAGGCGGAGCACACGGGAGGAGTCTGGAGAGGGAGGCAGTCCGGACGATCGAGGGGAGTGCTTACTTTTCCACATCCGAAGGATAGACTGCGCCTCTATGCAGAGCTTGTTGCGTGCCACCGCGAGGGCGAGGCGAGTCGAGTACATCGGCCACAGTGCTTGGAACAACGTCTGCACAAGAAATCGATAAATACAATAGAGAGTCGCGCATGTACCTGGTACTGGGCAACGGCGGGTTCATTGATGATAATGGCAGCAAGTCTGGGAGCCTTGTATGTAGGAGTGATGACAACGTTTGATCTTGATCGGGGGGAGCGAGCGGAGGCGAAGGGAGATCGGCCGGTGCAGCGCATGACAACCGCGTCCACGGGCAGCTTCATTCCGTACATTTCCTCAAGACGGACGAGATAGCAACTGGATTGGGTGGATGCTCACATTGATTCCTGCCTTGCGAGCAGCCACGACGAAGGCATAGGAGGCCGCCTGATTGGTGCGGGCCTCCGACACTCCAAGCATATCACGACAAGTTGCACTGAGAGGGGCATTTCATTAAGGGCCACGGGAAGGACGAACTCGATCTCGTTGAAAAGATGCATAGCGAATTTCTCTTCAGTTAGCAGGAAGAGCGATCGAATGGCAGCGAGGTGGACACGGATCTTGTCTCGACTCGCCATGCGGCTCAGAACTTCTCCTGATAATGAGGAAACGATAGCATGAAGCTATATCGAATAGCGGTACCACATAGATCCTTCGAGACTGTTTGTATCCTCTGGACGAGTGCGAATTGAGCAGAACAGTCCTGCGTGTAGAGCTGTGAGAGTTCTAGTCCCAGCACCTGCGAAGAGACAATGCATCTTGATTGGGCCAAAATATACCTTGAGTCGATGCTCTGCCAGCTCTGCGTCGTAGGACTCGGCAGTCAATAGACGGGCACACTTGCCCGTGTTCAGAATCTACGGAGGATGGATGAATGGAGTGTGATCCAAGGGGACTACCATCTCGGGGAGTCCCTTGATGGCCGAGAGGAAGGGCGGGATGAGCGCCTTGTCGAGGGTGAATCGGGAGTTCCACGCTCGGACCATGGCAACCTCGCCCTCCTCCGCCCCCTGCCCCGCCTTCTCCTTCACCATCCACTCTCGGTTGTGCACGTTGAGAGATCCCTCTGCCAGCCAGTCACGTAGCAGATTGCAGAAGACGAACATTTGGCTGTCGAGGAGGGAGCCCACTCTGGAGGGCAGGGATACGAGGGAGTGGAGGGAGGAACTGACACTTCACGTAGTTCCGGGTTGTAGTCGAGACCGTTGAAGCGATAGAAGAGCTCGTTCATCATCAGAATACCTTTAGAAGAGAAGTAATGGGAACCTCCCTCCTCTGGGTCTATCACTCTCGATCACTAATCAAATGAGCGTACTCTTAATTGATGGCTTGAGGTGACTGCGGAGGGTGGCAAGAAGTGCGAGTTGATCCCGCCATGGGAAGACTGCATCCTCCAGCTGCCACAGCTGCACCTCCTCATTCTGACATTTATGGAATGGATAATTCACATTAAAGAGTAAATAATAATAACATATTCAAATCACATAAATTTATTGTAGGAAACAGGAGAACGTACGCCCTTCTTGATTGCATCCACCGCAGCGATGAATTGGCTGCTGATATGGGCGACAGCAGAGAAAAAGGCCTGGGAAAGAGATGGTATTCAGAGGGTGGAAGAAGAGGAAGAAGGACCTCGGCCATGAGATCATTCCCTTGAAGAGGCACGGTGAGTTCATGGTGGAGGGAGGCCACGAATAGAATAGACTCCAGTCGACCACGGGTCTGAGGAGACACCGAACAGCCAGGGGAGACACTACAAAATGGCATTCGTCGTCCTGAATACATTAACCTCCTACCGGAACTTGTCGACGGTGAGGCGGCAATAACTGCCTTCGAATCCTTGGAGGGCACGGAGAATTTGCGATGCGAGAACGTCTTCAGCCACCTCTGGAGGGGGCTTCGTCTTCTTTTCGAATGGTTCTCTTACCATTTCTTCCTCGCGCCCTTCCCGAGAGGGGCAGATTGCGGAGGGAGGCAGCGGCTTGGAGAATGGTGGTTCCCGTGGAGTGACTGGCGTGGCTGCTGATAGGAGAGGAGGAGGAGGAGCGGTGGAGTCTGCAGGCAGTATATGAGGCACTCTCCAATGCACCATTAGAGATGCAAAGGAATCATCCCCCTCCCCCTCCCAACTGACTGCTCGTCGTAGAGTCGATTGGTGGCGTAGACGGGGAGGGGGGCGGAGGGACTCGAGGCCTCCATATACCCCCGTGAAGGGGCACTGAACTCGGCGATGCGGCCAACCGATGGAACTGGGTCAAATCTGATGAAGCAGAGCCTTTGAGACTATTTAATTGTTATTACCTGGTGAGTTCCCTTCTCTCGAATCCTGCACTCATGGGAGGAGTTATTAGATCGGCCCGCCCTCGATCAAATGCATTCACATTGGAATATGAACGTGTCTAAACACATCCAATTTGAACATTAACAATATGTCCAAACTTACGGTGGGTGTTTCGCCCGGAATGAACTGATTTCCGTTGCGCTGCCCCACTTCTGGCACGTTTCTCTCAGCGGCACGATTGAAGGCCTAATATTTCGCTAGTAATTATTTGTTGAAAAACTATTATTCAAAAGAAATCGGAGTACAAATAAATTATGACCTGGGATGACAATGAAGTGCCGTATGTCTTCCGGGCCATCGGGGGAGTACCTTGATCCTAAGAACGAAATTTTGGTGGGAAGAGCGAGCGTAAAAACGATATAGTGAGCGATTCAGTCCGCCAAGGTGAATTGTGATCTTTTGGGACATAAGGTAGTGTTGAAATAGGGCACCTGGTTCATAGAGTCACTCCTGCTGACCCACGTGCGGGATACTGCCCGTCTGTTGAAGTAAGGACTTGACTTACCTTCAGTGGACTGCAATTATTTATCCCTTCAGCAATATTTGTGAACACTTTTCCGTATTTATTTGAACTTCCTCCTCGACACTCTGTATCTAGTCGATTATCGACTTCTTATCTCTCGTGTTTCATTGTCAAATGATCATCATGACAACAATACAAATCTGTTCTTACTGCCGAGGGAAGGTCCTGCTGTGCCGAGCGCGAGTCTTGAGTGAACGGATTGGTGCGTCTGGGGTACAATGGAGGGGGGCCACTGCTAGCTGCGCTACCTGTACGAATGAATGTGAAAGAGCCTCTATGAGACCCATTATTACACTGGAAATATTCACACATTGGTAAGAAAAGTGTTTCGATCAATTCTCGATTTAAAATATCATTGCTCGCAGAATTATCACATTTAGGTTTGAAAAGGGTATGATTACTCACTTGGAATTCCTCGTTCAATTCCCAAGTTAGATGACGACGTATGCACGTACTAAAATATGCCATCTAGCTACGCATGAATACATGTACATACGCAATTTTCGTTATTATAAAAGAGTTAACCTTGCTGAGGTAGAGTAAGCAATCGATTATCCCTTCAGGGTTCCGAAGCTGTGGCGAGCTCTGTAATGCATGTAATTGAGATTGAATAACGTCAGAAATAAGCACAAGGATCTACGAATATCAGCTGCAATTTAGCAAATTTTCGATTCAAAACGATAGTTTACTTTGCAAATAGAAGTATTAAAATAAAACTGACAATAATTTGATCCGCTAATCTTCCAAAATCGTCACCCTTTCCGCGTTGTTTAGCTGCAATGCCAGATAAGCCCAACTAGAATATCCAAATATAATTCTGGAAGGAACAAAACAAACTCTTCTTTTTGTGTGCTTCGATCCTGCTCCCGGCCATACCATCGTCATCTTTTCCGGCAGATAAATTTTTGGGAATAACTACAATGAAATTAAAATCTCGCAGAGGAGCAATTTCTCACCTCCCTTCACTCCGAAGTTTGATTCCAATTGAGAGCACTCCCTTTGCAAACGATTCATCCAAAGGCTAAATCATCGAATGATATTGTGTTATTGTACGCAATATGAAAACGTTCCCAACGTGGATGAAATGTGCGGCCGAGAATATGGCAAAACATTTATCGCAAAAAACAAAAACTGGAAATTGGAATGAATTTTCACGAGAATTTTTTTAAAGGAAATACAATGCAAATGTAAATTGAGAAATAAACGTTTCATTAATGAAGATCATGAGAAGTAACGAAGCGACGCGAGTACTGGCCCAGTAGAAGTGGAGCCTTGTATTCGTCATTGATTTCGCCTGCATCATACCGTTTTCCAATTAAACAAAATAACCGACCAGCTAATTTTTCTTGAACCCATATTTCTTCCGTTCGTAGAAGAGATCTGTCTTTGCGCTTCCCAAATTCACAATTTTCGGACATCCATCTCGATCCTGAATGACTCTTCGGGTAGAAAATTTGCATAAAACAGCTAGATACGTTTTGAGTCACTCCGATATAAATAAACCATAAAATAAATGCTGCCATACTTTTTCCATGATGGTACACTCCTTGCAGTAGTACGCATCAGAGACACCCACACCTCCGCAGATCACACATCTGTAAAAAAATCAGCTCAAATATTTGATCATAATTTTATGTATTAAATATGTCCACGATAGTTTTCATTGTTGAAAGGTACATCCATAATCCCAATGTCAACTCCATTCTTTGATGTAAAGAAATCAGAAATTCACTTCGAACTCTTCGAAATTCAGCATGTTTAATGATATAAATCCCCTCGGAAAATGTATTATTGATGTGGTTAAATAGAGCCGTGTAAAATTGGCGATTAGGGTTTTCGAGTTTCATTTTGATATTACTTTTAAGAGATACTGACCGTCCTTGGTAGGATCCGTAGTTGCACTCGTCGCAAATACGAACGAGTGTGCACGGGCGAACGTACGAATCGCAAATGACGCAACGACCGTCGCCTGAAAGTGTGGTTAGTAACACAACAGAGATATTTTTTAAGAAATGGTTAGAAATAATGCAGGAAGATCTTACACTTGTCGCATAGCCGTCCGATGGCAACGCCGGGCTGCTTCCTGCAGAAGATGAGATCGGGATGGTGCTTTGCCATAATACCCTGTAATTAGGGTCGAATTCAACAAGCATATGAGCGTTGAATGAACAAGCGTTTTCAACACTAGATACCGTTGTACGTGCAATGAATGCGAATTACCAGGCTCGCCTAGGCGAAGAAACAATCGCCTTTTTAGAATTTTCGTAACTGAACAAATTCGCGGGCTTCCATCGTCATGTCTTAAGGCGAATTCCCTGCAAAATTTAAATGTTGTACGGTAAGGCGAAAGTTTTTCGGGTGTATTGCCAGCAATTCAATCAACTTCATGCACTTGAATCAAGTTTTAATTTACTCTGTTGCGTTTTGATGTCTACTTTATATACACTTAAAACAGTCAGCTTGTACTGTTCAACTCACTCGCCAAATCTATAGTTTATTCGCGGCATTGCATACTCGTTGCCGCGGTCATTTCGATTTGTGTAACTCATTGCAGCGGGTAATCCACCATGTCGATCGGCATGGATGTGAAACTACCGTCGGAAGACGAACTGACCGTTCCGCAGGAGATTACACTATCGATGCCATATCTCAAGGCAGTTGCCCCGTATATGCACATGAAGTGCGAAAACGAAGTTAAGGTATTGTCAATTTTCGTTTGCAATTTTTTCATTACATTACATATATATTTTCTTCTGTTATAATGATCCTTTCAAGCATACATCTAAGATTTAAGGAGTTCATGCTGCGTCGCCGTGAGCTAGAAGATCCGCGCGCTACTCTCAAGGAAGGTACATAACACTACTTTTTAAGTTAAAAAAATGATTGCCCATAGGACTATAAGATTTTTCATGAGTACTTACTTTGAAGGAGCTACATTGACTTCTTGTGGTGTGAAGTTCCTTCAGTCTTTGAAGAAGAACTGTGCTGGAGAAACTGATGCTCTCGCGCGAAAGATTGATAATCCCATCAAGAACAAGAAGAACTACCTCGCAACCCCGTTCTCATCCGGGTAATGCCATTCTCCTTTGCTCAGTGATGAGTCGTGACATTCCGGGGCAATATTTGTTAACTAGTCCAGGTCAAGGTCTCGAGGCTTTAGGACTTCTATCCATGTTCCGTTACGGACGCGCCGACAGACACTAACTAGCCTTTTATAGGTTGATTCATTGAAATATTTCAGCGCTGGCAAAGAGCAGAAAGATCTGGATGAATGCGTCGAAAACAACCTCGGCGTCAAGGTTGTGTCCGTTCTCTCATTGTTAGCAATTGAGCAGCCAATCGTTTTCAGAGACCTGCCATGGGATACTTCATGTATCCGAAAGCTCACGAATCTTCCCAGCCTGCACCAAGTACTGTTTCTAACTTTTTTCCTTCTCTAAGATAACCAAACGATTGAACTTCATCATCTGCGTTTTATGCCCGTTAGTTTTTGATTTGATCGAACCAGAATTCTTATTGTTAGGAAACCATTTTGTCACTAACTTTAGTTGCAGTCGGGGATAAAAGGTTTTATGCACGTTATCAGAAAAAATGTGTATGACTGGGCGAGAAAATGAATACCTCTATAGCCATACGTATTAATTGATAAGACTTGCATAAGTTCACATCACGTTTACTTTCGATACAAAGAATTCATTGCAGCTCCGAAGATTCGTGACTACAAAGCCGAAGCCGCAAAGGTCAGTGTTCTGATGAAGCTAGTAGAGCATCCAAGGTTGCATTCTGGGCGACTCAAATTTAACTCGAGCGCCTAAAATTTATCACAAGCGTATCAAATTTACCACGAGCGACTCAAATTTATCACGACCGACTCAAATTTATCACGAGCGCCTC
>JACMIG010003377.1:0-11678 GCA_014805385.1 Levipalatum texanum | reverse complement strand
TTTTTTTTTCGTGGGGGGGGGGGGCCGCTTAGGCGCTTCCGCTGTTGACCCCCCCCCCCCCCCCCCCCCTTACTCGAATTCCATTCGACACTTCTCCAATAAGCCATTAGTAATGATGGATGCCCAAATTGGTCTCCAATTTCCTTCCTTCTTTCCTAGCCCTTAAAGCCCTCAGCTTTCCCCTTATAGACAGGGCTTCTGGCCCGACTCGAAAGCAAGTGGCAAGTCAATGAGGTGGCAATGGTTCTCCATGGCGACTAGAGGGAATAGGCGAGTCGCGGGTTCCTTTCACGCTCGACTCAACAATGCACGTTCATTACGGACCAGTGGGCGGCCTGGGTGTTCTAAACCTTTGGAATGATGACTATTTCTGGCTCGCAAAAAATCCCCCGAAGCATGTAATAGTCATCTGGCTTGTTTATTTCCAAGCCGAGATAATAATCCCCTGTTCCCTCACACCTCATTCCCCCAGTAGCACTACAATTCAGTGCGCATATTTTTCACCTGCTTCAATTACAAGCTCACGGACGACTATAGCGGTTATCGCGAATTCCCCTAGTTGCCAGATGGAGAAAAAGCCGAAATTCTACTCACCACCGGATTGCCATACGAGTCGAAGGGAACGACGGGATTGCCGTGGATCGTTACCGGAGGCACGGGCTAAAATGGCAGTTGGCGGGAAGTTCCCGATTCAAAAAAGCCAACCTTGCCCTCGGGCGTCTCGGGGAAGATGTAGGTGCCGTCATCGGCTATCGGGAACACAGCCACTCCTGAAGGATACTGTAGTATTCAGGACTCTGGTGTCTGACCCCTTGGAACTACCATAATGTTACCGTTGGAATCCAGGGGGACGACGGGCTTGCCGTGGACGCCGGTCGGGAAGACGGGCTTGCCAGTATCTGAGACTGGGATAATTGGCTCGCCGGACTTGTCGTCTTGCGGGAAGATGGGATGACCGTCTCGGTTGGTGGGGAAGATCTGGAGAAATTTTTTTATTATCAGTGATAATTCTCATAGTTGCTAGTGATAATTCTCATAGTATTATTTTCACTCGTGAAAATAATACAATGAGATTTTTTTCGCCACTGTTTTCACTAGTGAAATTCCTAAGTAATATAGTCCTACCGGCAGTCCCATGGCATCCGTCGGCAGCATCGGCTGTCCCTTTGCGTTCTTCGGGAAGATCGGTCGACCTTGATCGTCGTGCTTGATGGCGTCTGTGAGGTTCGCTGCTTTCCCTGTCGTTCCCGCCGCGCCGGCCCCGAGTGGAGCATGCGTCACGTCCTGAACCGTATGATTGGGATAATGTAGTCTCGCAGACTCTCCGTGACCTCTGGGGCACCCCGAGTGATTCGAGGTTGCCCCGCACAACCCCATCGATAGAAGTACCTAGCCGGCTACGAATGGTCGATGTCAAAACATAGCCGCGACGTTAAAAAGAGTTTTTATGCCTATTTATTATATGTAAACCATGGATGTAGATGAATGAGCACACATCGACCATTCGCAGAAAGGTAGTTAATTTTCGATAGGGTTATGCGGGGCATTCCGGGGTGTCCCCAACACGGATAGTCTGCGAGGCAGTAGCATCGCGAGGAGACGTGGTGCCAAGGTGGTACCCCTTGCGCTCCCGTCGCTGCAGGGGCCCCGTTCGCCGACTCCTCGCCTTCCTCCCAAGTGTAGAGCTCGAAACAGCCCGTCTTCTGGTCCATGAGGTACCAGAAGCCCGAAGAATCCTGGAAAATGAAATTGTTCAGAGTATTCTATTTTTGTCCAAGTTTAATGTTCCGGATCCCACAGCGCATATCCTAGTCTAGTGTTTAGTGGTGAAGTTCGTCTTTGCGTCAAGCGGAACTGAATGGAATTCAACGGTGTTCGTGTAGGATTCTATTGGGCTCCACGTTCTAATCTCCTCGACAATTGATTTTGATGCTCAACTACAGGGGTCTCGCGTGGTCGACTCATTGTCTGCAGCGATTGATAACGTGAGACTCTTCCGATATCACTCGAAGTGATTCAAACATGCGGATCCTCCATGAAGGAACCAAGACTATTTGTGGTACCACTTGAGTATGCGGTATCGATCCACGGCGAATGTATACACCTTTCGCTCTCGATTATGCTACGCGAGCAGGTGTGGATAGCTGTCGTGAGCGGAAGAATAAACATTCATGGCATTAGCAATGGGTCGAAGAAGGGGATGAATGTGCACAAATATATGCTCGAATCGAAGCGACTATATCAATAAATGAAATAAATAAACAAAAGAAACGTACAAAACTCATGGTGTTCTCGCCGCACTTGTAGTATTTGTAGCCGTCGCACTCGCAATTGTAAACGAGCTCGGAGTAAACGGGTTTCTGGAAAGGGCGATGAATTTCAATTACGTGATAAACATTATTATTATCATCATTATTTTTTTCTCAAGCATATTAGGATGTAAAACGAAAACAAACCTTTACGGGACCGGCAGAGGCCGCAACTCCGTTCGAGGGTTGATCGATTTCCATCGCGTCGCCCATCTGAATTAGAATTATTTTCGGGATCTAGCAATTAGCGCCTCACAAAATGGTACTGTTTAAATGCCGAATGCGATGTATCTACGAGTGAGCCGTTTCGCAACGTGGAATAGTGGAAGAGAGGGAGGCCCCGCCTATTCTGCGAGCGCCATTGGAATGAATAACAGTGCAATACAGCGGAATCATCGCATTGGATTGAAAGGGCACATGTGCCCCCACAACGACGCAAACATTTTTTGATTTCGGGAAAGGATGCGTCGTCCTATGTTAAAAAGGTTTGAGCTACACTAATAACCTCCAAACCGAATCTCGAAGAGAAAGAGGATAATTTTGCTAGTTTCAATCGAGCAATAGGTGCGAACGCGCGAAACTAGAAGACTGGCAGCATTGTACGAGGACGACCTAATGTGGACAATCCTGGCTGTCGCAATCAATGGGCAGCGAGACTGAAAAATAAGAGACGCCACGAACGGAATTCGCCCTCATCAATAGTGCTCTATCGAAACCGAAAGGCATTATTTTGAAATTGGTCAATAACTACTTTAATTATAGTATCGGCCTACAATTGAGTAATACCTCGCCCACCGCAAACTTTTCCGCGACTTACATCAGGAATCGATTGCTTTCGTCTCAAACAGTCGCCTGCGCCCTTCCAATGAAGATGACAATTCCCGTCGGAAGAATCGGACACAAAAGGTCTCTGCAAAGTTGAAGCGCTGCTCTTCGAAATTGGAGTGGTGTGAAATGAGTTTGCTGAGTGTGCCAATCTGCGTGTGATAAATGGTAAATTACAGCACCAAATTTTTCCTAAACCACGGAATCTGTAGACACATTTGCATCTACATGTGCATGCAAGCTTTTTTTATTGGCGTCAAAGTTTTTTACCCAAAACTTTTAACGCTGTCTGCGGTCCCTTTGTCGGTTTTTTTCGGACCCTTTTTCAGTTTTAGGTCATGGCTGATCCGGGCGAGGGTTCTCCGTTTCCGGTTCCAACAAAGGATTTTGAACGGGAGGTTCGTTTTACAGCCACTTCAAATATTATTTGAAAGTCGCTTTGCGAAGCATTTTGTTTACCGAGAGCATCGGATAACTTCGATATTTCCTATATTCCAGATACTCTACGTGATTAATCGCGATGGCGTCAACAATTTGCGCAGCAAGGCTGTCCGAAAGCACCTCACGGACAAATTCAACCACAACTTCGATGATCTCAAGGTTGAGGTGAGATCTTGGTGGTTTTCATGACCAAAATAGCTTTATTTGATTCAGTTTTTACTGTCATTTTTGCAGGTGGGCAAAGTTATCGAACGTGTAATTACGGCCAAGTTGGTGGCGGAAATGGCTCCGACTACTGCTCCTAAGCCATCGCCAGCTCCCACGAACTCGTGTAAGACATTTGCAAATTGTTCTTGCCACGGCGCTATTTGTTTAAAATTTGCTTGATTTCCGAAAGCACGATTGTCATTTATTCCATTCAGCCATGCGCATGAGGGCGCCCTACAATCCCGCCCCCGGGACTCTTTCCGCCTACTACCGCTTCGTCTTCCCCATCAAGCAACTCACACGATGGCTCTGCTATGGACAGGGTGGGTTTTTCGTACGTAATTAATAGAAAGTCTTCTATTCTAAATTGTTCGACGTGTTCATCTGACAGTGGTTTAGCGCCCTCGATTTACCGCAACTTGGCGTTGCCTAATGAGATTTAGCCTTTTTCCTGTGCCAAGATTCGATGAAAAGAGTCTCCAAACATCGTTGATGTCACTCAGGAACTAGGAAACAGAGGAGCGATAATAAATAAACGCGGAATTTCTAATCAGTATTCTTGAGAGTTGGTGCGATTTCAGCACCGGAGATGTGCTTCGCCCGACGCGAGTTCGCGCAAGGCTTGGAGCGAAACGGGGAGGAGGTGGGGTGCTTTACGTTAAATTTAGTGATATAATATTGCTGAATAAAAATTTACTATTCGTTTTGTACTAATTCAACTTTTCTCCAGGTGCACCTTCGCTTCCGGTCGTACGCGTGCCCCGTCGACTTCGAGAAGGACCTCATCAAGGTTCGTTAGGGGACATTTATATTTTCAAAAATATTTGGTTATCGTTCAATATTTAACGACTAATTTTTCAGGTGGCTCCGTCGAAACTCGACATCGGAGCTGTCTACTCGCACGCGGTTTGTTTTTCTGCAACATTTTTCATGGATAATAATTGGGAGAGTGGATCTTGATCTCTGAGAGATGAAACGAAAGAATCCTTCGGGAAAAATCGGAACTTTAGCGGATGATCTGTGTTGTTTGTATGATGAACGATTCTGCATTAAAAATATAAATGTAGTTTTGAGCTATTTCTTTGCGGCAGTTTCTGCAATTCACCTGGTAGTTCAATGATTTGGAAAATAACAATCACGGCATTGCCAGTGAATATTAGGGGTAGTATTTGGAACATGTTGTTTATAGAGGGACAGCAGATTCCTCTGGGAATTACCTGTAAAAACATTATGTTATGATTGCAGCCCAAGGATCGCCTGCGCTACGGCGCGGACTTCAAGCCGGTGGAGCGAGAGCTCGTTTTCGACGTCGACCTCGACGAATTCGACTGCGTCCGAAGATGTTGTCGGTAAGTAACTTTTCTTAGAAATTTAAATTGGGATCGATGTAGTTACTCGATAATATCTGCAGACTGGGTCTTTTCTATAGATTCATGATACATAGGACTCTCGTGGTGGGGGAATAAAAGAGGCCTCTACGTCGTAGTAAAAAGCTTTGCGCCTCTTTCCTCCCTCCTCTCCTCCTCTTCCCCTGCAATGAGGAGGTCATCAGACTTTACGAGAAGGAGGTCAAGTTCTTGAGGGACTTTCTCTAATCTGCAAAGCCCTGATGAGCGAACACTACATAGTTCGCGATCGCACTCAGTTTGCGATCGCCTACTGTAAGAGTTGTTCTTTTTCTGTACATGTGCATTGAGATCCAGATAAATTGCGATGATTCAGGGGCGCCACTGTATGCGGTCACTGTTGGAAGTTCATCGTGATGGCCATCGTCATCCTGGAGCGTACGCTGAAAGGTGCGTTGGGGGGATGGCACCGAGACGATTAGATTTGAGTGCATTCCACTTCCTGTATTATTTTATACGGACCAGGATCTACATGGTTTTCGCGTCTCTTATTTAGACAGCGGATGAGTTTGAGTGCTACAACCTGAATTTTGCTGATCTGTTTTCATATTCCAATCTATTGTCATACGCCGTATTTCGAAGTGTTTTGGAGAAGATCACTACAAACCCTGAATAGTGCTCAAACTACTAAATATTGATTGGGGCAATAATTAATTTAAATGAAATATAAATGCCATTGCAGAAGACCTCGGCTACAAGTACCTTCTCTGGTGCTATTCCGGCAGGTCCACTGCTGGGTCGGCGATGCGCGTGCCCGCACCCTCGGCAACGACGGACGTGTCGCCGTTGCCCACTACATCGGCCTCTTCGAGGTACGGTAGGATTGGGCTGGTTCAATTTGCGATTGGAAATGTACCTGGTCATTCGGGGCCTAGCAATGTCCCATTTCAATGCCTTTCACTCGGTCATGATTGAGAAAAAAATTGCCAGCCACAAAGCAGCCAATTCGCTTCCATATCCAAGCGAAATTCAGCGGAATTGAATTGGAACATCGATAGGTGTGTGCTAGACTATCTACAATACAATACTATAATTTCCAGATGACTTCCAGGGTGTCAAAGTAGGCTTCTTGAATTGCATGCTGTTCGAGCCAGGGGTACTGTAGTGGATTAATTGTGAGGAATGGGCGACGTGGACATGTTCATTGACAGGGGTGTTGGTCCACTCGATGGTGATACGGTCGTTGTTGGTATCCTGAAGACTAGGGGTTACTGTAGTCGGTGTGGGTGCTGTACCTCCTGGCCGTAGGCGAAGGCGTCGCAGGAGACGGCGATGAGGGCAGCATCCTTGGGGTCGAGGACTCCGCAGGGAGGGTCAACGCCCAGGCGCTTCATGTTGGTGGTCTTGAAGGCCCATCCGATACGGCGAGCGGACGAGTTGATCACCTGGTGATGGGGGAATTGAACAGGAGGGAACGGAAGAAGAGGGAGATGGGGGAGGGAGGAGAGGGTATGGAATGGAAGGGGGTAGGCCGACCCAAAGAAAAAGACTCACCTTTATGTGGTAGGTGTGCTTGTCGTCGTAGGGGGCGTTGAAGACGACCTTGGCGTTGGGCTGGGTGGCGATGTCTCCGGGAGGGACGGACTGCGACATGACTGCTGACTGAGTGTGGCGAGACTGTCTCCCTTCACCTCTTTATAGGCAGCTAATATGGCTGGCGAATATTCGACTAGACTATTCGAGGACGTAAATTGAGGAAAATACGAGAAACACGCAAATGAGTGGAAATGTAGGCAAATTACGAAAATTCAGACAAATGTTGTGTCGGATCTATCGCAAAATGACCAAATGTGTGATACCGTATCATTGCAGGGAGCCAAGCAGGTCCTTCGTCCGCCGATGCGAGCTGGTCCATCGTCGGCGGCCTCCGCTCCCCGTCCCCTCCATCCAATGATCGAAGCCAGTTATCGGAGGGCTGTCGATGCACTCGGAGGAAGGCTGCTGGAGGAGATGATCGACGAACAGGGGTTAGTATCCTTGTTTTTGCTTATTTCATAATATAAACCCGGTGCATCGGAACTAGAGCCGGAGGGTAAACAGTTAAAAGCGATGGTTTCTTGACCTTTCAGAGGTTACGCTGAAAAAAGAGCCTATCACACTTTCTCATTTTCGGCTCTATAATTTCCAGCAGAATTTTTGGAAAAAAAACTATAAATTGAAGAAAAAAAAAACAAGGATGATTGACTATACAAGAATTGTCGAAGCCCGTGATCGGGACCAGGAGGACTTGTTCCATCTCTTGAAATTATTAGTTGAATCTCCCTGCAGCAACAATATTCGCTTCCTACGTCCTTACTCAAATATTCGACTTTTGGGAAGATGAACTTCGGCATTTGAAGCTAATTTGGTTCACCACAATTACCCATTCGCCAACGTTTCCTAACACCATGGATTCATACGACGACGTCTCCTAATACACCACCCGTTTCAGCCGCCCGCAGAGCCTGCTCGTTACTTCATCCGCCACTTTGTGCTGTCGCGAGTGTATCCCCGTCTGGATACGAACGTGTCGACGGGCGTGAATCACCTGTTGAAGTCTCCCTTCTGCATCCACCCCAAGACGGGATGCGTCGCCGTCCCCCTCGACACGAGCAAGGTGGGAGAATTGATTATTTGAATAAGTAGAAGCGCCGAAAGACCTGGTTGTGTTAGAGACCGTGTTAAAAAATAGTAAAATCTTTCGAGGCAGTCGAGATCACATCCGGTGATTTAACGTTGAATAGGTTAGATCGTGCATACATAGTTTGTCTGCAATTGCAACCTCGAAAAATATAGTTTCGACTATTACAGTAAAGAAGAAATATCTATTTTTTTTGGGGAACTATTTATTTTTCACTCTTTTCCAGGTGCACGAATTCGATGTTCTCTCTGCGCCCCGTGTCGATTTGTTGCTGGAGGAGGTGCGGGCACTGTGGGAGAAGGAGAAGACGACGGAGGAGGGAGGAGAAGGAGAGGGAGGGGACAAGGAGAACAGAGGCACCACCAGGAAGGCACTCGGTGAGCAAGTATTGATTAAATGGGGACGATAATAACTCCCTCAAGAATAATTTGAATAATTAATCACGGAATCTGTGACCGTGATCGGAAATTCTGAGAAGTCTTCTGATGTGAGAGAGAACTCGTGTGATACAGTAAATAGGGAAATTCACGCAGCAACTCGTTTGTAAATGTACTATGGCATTAGGGCCTGTAATATGAAATGGAGGTTCTCTGTATGTACTAATATTGCAGACTACAAGCGCACCGCTCTCGGTCCCCACATCGCCGTGTTCGAGAAGTTCGTCGCCTCCGCCACGGGCTCCAAATAATTGTAGAGATTTCTGTTGGATCTCATTTTGTTCTAATCACACGTGTACCTTTATTTGACATGCTGTAAAAGCGACAGACTCATTGTATTTATCGATACGGGTAAATTTCAAAAATGTGCAAATAAAACACGAATATATCCTTTATTTGACATGCCATTTATCGATCCGGATAAATACCAAAAATTTACAACAAATCAACAACGCACGCCGACAGAAATAGCACCCGAAGGAGGAGGGGAGACAGGCATGGGATACATGCATCAATGGAAACCGAAGGTGTCTTGAGCTGAAAGAATACCGTAACCGAGATTTAGGCGTAGAGCTTGGCGAGTTCCTCTCCGACGGCAGCCGGTGTAAGGATACCAAGATCCGTGAAGAGGAGGGTAATGTAGGAAGGAGGCGTGTAGTCCACCTCGGGATGCTCGGAAGAGAGGTCCTGCTTCGAATCAATCAATGAAATAATCAATGGATAAACATCGTAATTCGAAAATACCGCACCTTGCCGCGGCGCACGGAGGGACGGTACTTGAATTCCTCGGGGATGTCCGTCTGGTTGAGGGTGTACTCCTTGACGAATTTGATGCTTTCGGCCATGACGTATACGGGCTTGCTCATCATTTTGGCGCAAAGTGCAAGGTTCAGCGTACCGATCTGAAAATTAGCAGTTGGGGAATCCTAGTAATCGATAGTTGGTCAATCGGTATTACCTTGTTAATGATACCGCCCGTCTCCATGACACCCTCAGCTCCAACGAGGACGGCATCGATCCGCTCCATCAGATAGCCAACGGCCGAGTCGAGAACGAGCGTAGAGCGAATACCCGCGTCTTGGAGCTCCTGTAAGACAGCAGTTGGGGAAAAGAAGATGCTATATTTTTCCAGAATCTATTGCAAAATGACATGTTGGAAACTATTGAGCAAATTTAGCAGCGTTTAAAACTTCGAGAATAATATGTTGTTATTTGATGCAAACCTTGTGCATTCTCCGGCCCGAAGCATCCGGTTGGCTCTCCGTTACGAAAACCTGCAGATTTGATTTTTTTTCATGGGGTAAAAATACTCGTGCAACTAATTTATCGTGTAGCTAAAAAGACATGTCTTACCTCCGACATACCTCGAAGTTGGCGCCAGTCTTCTGCCGATTAGTCAGTGCTGCGAGAACGACATCGCTGTAGGAGTTCGTTAGAAGGCACTGCAAAGCACGCTTTATACCAAACCAAAAATTCAGAGGCCACTCGCAAGTGGAACACACATTATCGTCGCAACAACGCCAAAGATAAAGAAAAAATTTCGAAGAATCGGCTTACCATTCCATCCTGGAGGAACGACTGGGAGTCCTTGCAGATGAGATCGAGAGAGCAGGCGGCTGGTTTGTTGAATTGAACTCCTGCAAATAATACAAAATATAATTGTTGCTTTCATTCCCCTTCTCATGATAACGAAATGAATTATTCATGCAACTCACCGCGCTGCCGGTAGAATTTGAGAATGTTTTCAAAATTCGGCTGCTCGATAAGGTCTGCAGGCGCGAAAGAGATGAATCTAAAAGAAACTCGCTTCAGCAAACTATTGAATTCGGATGAGTCTCGGCAGAAATAAGCGTGCTTTTTTTATAACAGCGTTACAGCAAAATATTACCCATTATCAGAAAAGGTCGGATTTCGATCGGATGGAAATGGAGGAGAAAAGGAGGGGATACCTACCGTACTCCTCCTACGGGTCCTTCAGCAGTGGGCGGCGGTACTTTGGGCGACTTGGAGGCTTCGGGGGATCCGGCTCCGATCTGTAAAACCGGCGCATTTGTTTCGCAGCCACAAAAGAACTCCTCCCAAACAATTATGCCCGGAGATCGAGATCCATGGAGATACAGGAAATAGGAGACTGTCTTCTGTAGTCAGGTGAAGGGAATGGGGGATGGTGTCGAGCGATCAGTTCGCGATTCCTCGACAACAACTACCGTACCTCCTTGGCCTTCTTCTTTTCGGCCTTCTCCTTCCTGTAGGACTTGAACTGGTGCGACAAGAGACGCTTGCGCTTCTCGTCCGCTCCATTGATTACCTGAAATAAATCAAAGATTCCCAGAATATTATCCCGACCCAAGGCACAACCAAGCACTAATATCCGTCTACCGTACCTGGGTAACAGGGGGAACAGGAGTGAAAGCAGCTTGATTAGTTGGAGCCGATGGTGCGATAGGCGCCTGAAATGCGCCAATATTTCGATAGCACTATTTCGATGAATTTCGCCAATATTTCGATGAGCCAGGATCCTTAACGCGTTTTCCGTGAAACTTACGCCGACGAACGAGGGCAGCTCAATGTCTTCTGGCCGGACAGCCTTGGTCTGGCGATGCTGGGCGAGGTGCTTGTGGAGCTCTTGTTCCATGTACTGGTACGGCTAAAAAGGGAACTAATCAATTTATGCCCCTCCGCATGCGCGTCACCTCTCGACACCAGTCAGTCATTCATCATATCACCACTATTCAGGCGGGTCTCACGCCGCTCGCGGGGATACTGTAGGGAAGGGGAGAGGGTCTCCGCCTCCTCCTCTTCTTCTTCCGGCCTGAATCCCGTTCAGGGGTGACGGGGGGATCGCACGCGACTTACTGTTTCCACCTTCCATCATCACTTACCTTTCGTGTAGGGACCCGAACGGGGGGATAAAAACAAAGGAGAGAAATAATGTGCTAAATCATGGGGACACACCGACTTACATTTCAGGAGACCTTTTCGCACAATAAAAATAGGGGGAAAATACAGCAAATCTCCTTCGAAAGCGCAATTTCCATGCTGCTCTTATACCAAGGAGTAACACGGGAGTAACTGCGCTTTGATCGGGAAAATTTGCTAACAATTAATTTTAATTCGAATGTCGTGCGAAAAGGCCTCCTTGTAGCTTGGAAGCGGCTCCAGAGGAACCAGCGTGATCAGGGTACAGAGACACTGTAAACCCGTATTATCCCCTAGAATGCTTACATTCTGGAAGGCCTGGTAGTAGGTGTACGTGGAATACTGAGCGACGAATTCCGCGTACTCCTCCTGTAATATAATTATCATTAAATTATCACGAACATTACACAGTCCTGTCTGGAGTCTCGCTCTGAGAAGGTCGACTGTCTCGTCTGTCTTCACTGACTTCAGCCGCCGTCTCCCCCTCCACCCTCCACTCCGACAAGAAACCGCC
>JACMIG010003375.1:0-12416 GCA_014805385.1 Levipalatum texanum | reverse complement strand
ACGCTCATCGCCCTACGATCTCTCTGCACAGTTCTCTCGTTGTCTAGCGGTTAGAGAAACGAGAGGACAGTGGAGAGAGATCGCAGGGCGATGAGCGTATTGTCCGGAACGTATATTCCGTCGACAATACATATATGAAACTTTCATTTTTTTACTCTTGGCCGTTTTATTTCACTTGCGTTCCTCCTTTTGCAGCTCCATGGCACACGATTTCTGGTGGACGGACTGAAGGAGATTACGTCAATACATTTCGACGGTAGGATGTCGTTGTCTGACTTTTACAAGATTTTTTATAGGCGTTGCTCCAAGTGTCCCAGGAATTGATTTGACTTTTTCGCTATATTACGGTTCGAATGCCTCCGTGTTGGAAGTCAAGTACTACTCCGGGGTATGCGAATAACGATGAGAAACAAAATGAGCTATTGTCGACGGAATTAAAGAAGGAGTAGGAGCAACATTTCAGATTACGGTCACCATGGAAATCAGACCAGACTCAGGCGAAAGTGCATGTCCACTTTGGCCTGAGTCTGGAAAATAGGGCACTTTTGCCACAATTGCCCCAGCTATTTTACGGACACGCAGTGTCGCTCCTACTCCTTATTTAAAGGAGAGGTAAACCGACTCTCATGGTACAAATAATGCTCGATTTTCAAGCACTTAAAAATACAAAAAACGATATCAGAATCAGTTCAGTGGTAGTAGAAATCATTGTCAGGTCGATTTGGCACAGTGCCAATACAAGCTACAGTAGAATTTTTCAAATTTCCCGCCGTTGCCTGAAACAAGGAGCTCAATAACTTTGTTTTTGCCGTTTTTCTGGCCGAAATTTTGACTTTTATTCATAAAAATTATGTTTTTCGTAAAGGCCACGACGGGAGGAAGGTCATGGTAAGGCTCGTTTGGGAAGTTGGAAAGTCGGTTTACCCCTCCTTTAAGTATACGGAATGAACGCTAGTCGCTCTCCTTTCTAAACGCAGTAAAAATCGTGTAATCATACGATTACGCGTCATACATATAAAAGAGCGATTCTTCACGAATCGCTCGCTAAAAGGATCGATTCGCATGCCAGGGGTGCGATAAAACCTTATTTACTGCGTTTAGCGAGGAGGACGACCAGCGTTCATTCTGTATTTTTAATTTCGTCGAAAATACTTTTGTTCCAGACTAAGATTGTCGAATTGCGTAAGAAAGAAGGCACTGGCGACTGGACCGTGCTAAAAAAGAAAGACTATCCATTCCCCAAACGCTACGTGCTCAACATGGTGCTGCATAATGGGAAGGGCGCGCTGATTGTTGTGGATCCAACGGGAACAGGAGCAGAAGGAAATACACTCAAACTTTCAGACCCAACAGTCGAGAAGCTGTGTCCGATGTGAATATTGTATAATGACTAGATTTCGTTCATATTTTCACGGGTATTTTTTCAAAAATAGAGTCTTAAGTTTTCAGTGGAGAAATGCACGTGAGTATAAGTGAGAATAGATCTGTAACTATGGTTATAAAGAAATCCCTAACACTGTGAAATAGCCTTCGGTAATTGCAACGAGAGCTGAAAAGATGTCTCATTGCCAGAACATGACATCATTTCAGCAATAAGCAAAGATATTTAGCTGTAGCTTGATGGATTATAAAGACAGCTCTAACACTTCGAAATAGCCGTCTCTACTTGCAGGGATCCAAACTACATCACAGCCATCGGCGCATGGCCCTCAGTCACTGCTCCACTGGCAGCTAATGCAAACGGCCGCAGTGAACTCATCAACATCCGCCTCACTCACTTTCAATGGCCTTAAATAAAGCCATTAATTTTTTGGAAAGGAAAATGTTATTTCGACTAAATGCGAAGTTTTTGTGTATTGACAATTTACATGACGTTTCCGGTTCTCGGTCAGCCGCGATGTATAATTCAATTCTTATTCGGAATATAAGCCCAAATAGGGCCATATTAAATTTGCAACCATTTTATGGCTCACAAGCAGATCTGAATACCCCCATTTCAAGCGTAGCCAAATCTCCACAAGAGATTTGAAAACCATTGATCGGGACGCAGTACTTGTCTCAATATGCCAAATTTAGACGACATCGAATCGCACAAGTTCCGCATTGCTTGGGAAATAGAACCTTGACCTTACGCACAACAGGTTAGACGAGAAAAGAAACTACGAAGTTGCGATGTACGTTTGAATCGGTTCCATGAGATATCCGAGCGTGTGTCTCAATACTTCGATAAGTATTAGTTTGGTGGTATCCTACAACGTTAGATTCTCAACAATTTCGTATTATGTAATAACAGCAAGCATCTCAACATTTATTAGTTCCATTGCATAATGGAATCACATTGGAAGATGGACATGAGCTGCATTCTCTTCCTCCTCTTCTCTATCAGTTAATTCGCTCGACTTTCGGCTCGTTACCTTCGGGCTCCCTGAATCTAAAATTATTATGATATGCTTCAGGATAATTAACTAACTTCATCATCGGGCGATTATCTTGAACTCCAGTTGCGAAGATGAACGACAGTGGATTGATCACCTGCATTGTTTTATTTCTTTAAAGGGGGGCTCACCCCACCCAGCGATGACCACAGAAATCACGAAAACACCATTTCAAAAAGTAACAAATAGTCATATTAGAACATCCATTTTGTTTTTCTGGCATTGTACCAAGACAGCGCGCAGTTTAACTTTCTGCTCTACAGTATCCACGAACCAAATTTTGAATTCGCGCGCTAAACCCTGAGGGTCAAGCAACATGGAACTTCGATTATCTTTCTGCTATATTGCTTCTATTTGAAGTGTTTTATATCATTCGATAGCATTTTTCACGCCACATCAGCTCATCTAGAGTGTCGATGCAAGTTGGAGGGTGAGGTGAGCCCTCCTTTAAAGCTCAACATTTGGCTCAGATGACAAAGGAAATACAATAATGCAAAAACATATCCGTCTATTTATTTTGAACCAAACCTCAGTTGGCGATCGAACTTTCCTCGCGGAAGCACGCGAAGTTCCATTGGAAGTAGGGGTGGAGTCGTCTTCTTCTTCTGCAGTGGATCAGAGCTTCATTAAGGAGTTTAATCATAGTTATTTTGAGAGTGCAGTAGCTGTTTTCTTTTAGCTCCAAAGCTCTCGCTTTTCTCTAACCGCCCAGACAGGTTCGAGAAACGAGAGAACAGTGCAGAGAGAATAGGCGGACCGGAACTCTAAAAGGAACAGCTACTGGACCACCACAATACTGGAGATTACATTTCCGAAAACTTTGAGCATTAGAATTATGCGTGCTTCATTTGTAGTGAGGCGAAATTAATTCCTGCGTCTCTTCATTTATGTACTCTCTCATCGGTCAGACAAATGAAGAGACCATACAACTGAGGAGACGCAGGAATTAATTTCGCCACACTATTCATTTGGTAGTTGTTGAAAGCGCATGTGTTACCGCCTCGATCTCAGCGTCACGAGATTGACGAATTCTTATGAGTTTCAGACTATCGATATTTGTTTGAGAATTGAGTCGGACTCAGTGCCACGAAGATGTTTATTCTAAAACAAGAATTATTTGAATTGAGTCTTTGTGATTTCTTGTCTTCCCTCGAAAGTTTTCCGTTCATGAAAGCCGAGGCAAAAAGGTATCTAAATAAGAATGAACTAATAAAAAAATAATTTGGCTTGAGTCTGCACTGGTTCCTGAGCGGGCTCTTGACGTGTGATAACCGGGTACTTTCTGGGAGCAACTAACCCGAGTTGTCATAATCGTCGACGTCGCACTCTCCTTCCTCCACGCATTCTCCGTCGGAGTCGCGAATAAATCCTGCTTTGCATCCACATCCCGAGCGACACTTCACAGTGCAGTTCTGCATTAAACTATCATACTTAGTGATTGATTTAAACAAGTAAAATATATTTGCAAATAAAAGAAACCTGTTCACTCCTCAGCGGCTCGTCGCAGGTCGGCTCGCATCCCACACATTTACTCCAGGTTTCGTGGGCACGGCATCCGGCGCCTGTGATTATAGGGGTCATTTTTTGCTTTTTCTAAAAACTTCTCACTTCTCCAGCACTTGTTCCCGGGAGCGCAGTGGCCGCGGACGTTTCTTTAAAATGATTATAGATTCGGATATTATACTCACAATCGGTGAAACTCTTATACCTTCACAAAAATCGTAAAATATTACATCGACCATTTCTAACTGCCTTCATGAAACTTATTCACTTTACTTTTTCTGTCCTGAGGAACCTCGAGTTTCATAAAACATTGCGAATATCATTACTAAATGTTTTGATGGGTATTTCAATTCGTTTTCCAACCTGAATCGTCCCTTCTCGCAGACGCAGCCTGGACGGCACACTGCTGCCATGGGAACACGGCACTGAACTTGGCGATTAGAAATTGTTTTCTGAATAAGAACTATTGGATCAATATCATCGAAGAGCTACCAATTCTACTCAACTGGCGAACTTTTTTGGCATGTTCACAGTGATTCCAGAAGGCAGCTTGTAAATCACACTTCGCGGTTGAGTGGACTTGTCATTGTCGGTTGCCAAAAGCTTTAATTCGTGCAGCCCTTGATCAACCGCTTTCAGACGCGAATAAACGTTCCGGACTGTACGCTCATCGCCCTGTTATTGTCCGGTATTATAGTGATGCGGAGGCGACGCGCGAACTACCTTCGCTGTCAGCAGAGTAGTGATCTATCATCTGCGGCAGAATATAGATCACTACGCTGCTTACCGCGAAGGTAGTTCGCGCGTCGCCTCCGCATCACTATAATACCGGACAATATCTCTCTTCATTGTTCTCTCGTTTCTCTAACCGCCAGGCGACGAGAGAACAGTGGAGAGAGATCGCAGGACGATGAGCGTACAGTATGGAACGTTTATTCCGTTGACAATAATTTCAGAACCACCACAATGCTTCGAGTGCCTGACAATTGTCTTTGACATCTTTCTGGCTTCCGACTACGATTGTTCACCTTCGGAATGCCGTGACACGTCTCTTCGCAGGCTGGAGCGCATTCCGTGTACACTTCGCCGACGTCGCAGAGCGAGGAGTTGGCTGATTATCCATTTTCATTATCTGCTTGTTCACAAGTGAAATGGTCGAAACGTGAATCAAGAAAAGTGTAGATTTTGTGCAATTTGATACTTTTAGAACACAGCGTGACCTGGAATCATTGACAATCAAATAACTTGCAAATATCATAAAGGAAATGTGCAACACAACTTGTAAAATTGTGTGAGAATAGCAGTGCGTCGCTGAATTCTTTGGTAAATAAATGTTTTATTGCAAAATGGATTGAGTGGGTTCGAATGTCGGAATTCGTCGAATAATTGACACAAAAAGGTGTGAAAGGTGCGACTCAGGAGTGATTCGAATACGGCATAAATTAAAATGCTTTATTGCAGCGTGATTATTCGAAAACCGGAATCCCTAAAAATCATTGGTAATCTTTTAATTTGACAATCTTATGAAGAAAGTGTGTAACTCAACGTGTACAAGATTGCGACACATCAGTGCTTCGAATGCACAGTATAAAATAAAATGCTTTATTGCATACTGCAAAGTCACACCAGTGAGTTCGAATACTGTGAAGAGTGGGAATAATTGGAAATTATTATTCATTATGCGAGTGCAATTATGGTGAAAAATATGATGTCCATGAGTTTTGCGGTGGAAAAATCAGACTTCCACTTCGATTGCGTTGCGTGCAAGAATGTGCCTCACGCCCCTTGTCTCACTCTTCACGCAGTTCGGTCCATTGGCGCTCTCGACGCACGTGAAACCCTCTGAGCACTCCGTCACTGCGCAGCTCTTAAATTAAAATATTTATTTAAATTAAATTAAACAATATTTTTAAAATATTTTTGTAATTATAATACATATTTAGTCTTACCGATTCGTTAGGTACGCAAACTGGACGTTCTGGGCACGGAGCCTTGATGCAACGAAGCTGAAAAGGAATTTATAACAAACATTATTTTTTTATTTTTAATTGATTTACCGATTCCATAATGCAGTGAGTTCCAGCTGCGCAGAGAGTATTGGCGCAGGTAATCGAAGGCTTCGAAGGACGGCAGGAAGGGATGGGAAGGCAGGGAGCCACGAAGCATTGGACCTTAAAAGTGATCGTTGATCTTTCATGTCTCAAATATGGAATACCTCTTGCGGGAAGCATTCTTCGCCATTGGCACACGTGTGGTTGGCGCAGACGTCGGTGGTCGAGACGCATTTGGATCCTGGAAGGCGGTTGATTGCATTCAATTTCTATTATGGTAGAGAACCAAGAGCGTTCGAATTCCCATGCCCGGCAAAAACACCAATGCCGAAATACGTGTCCGCCAAAGTATTGTCAGAGCATGTGAAAAATTCTTCGGGTTCCCCGCAATATGGAAAGCTGATTAGCGTTGCTATAAAAATAAAAACCATGGACCTATTGGGATAATTGTTTGGTACAAATTTATAAACTTCAGATGAAGCACAAGTGAACAATTCTAGTTGTTATATTTTGCTCCAAATGGTGTCCGGAATTCGAGCTGTGTTCGAAGCGACAAAATCCGAACCTTCTGGAAGATCCTTGCACTCGAATCCGGCGCTGCACTTCATCGTCATGCATCCAGAATTGGTCGGCGGAATGCAGACAGCCTCTGGCTCGCACGGAGCGCGGACGCAGGTTACCTACAATGGTGCGCCATGTTTTTATCATAGTGCTCCGAGTGAGGTCGAGGTTTTGAGCGTTGCTCGAAAACCATGTCCTGGTGCACACTGACCGCACGCAGCTCGCATTTCCCGCGGCAGTCGACGAGAGCGCACTTGTCTGAAGAAAAATGAGATATTTTCCAGAGTTAAGTTTCAAATGATTCATATTGACTTCCTAACAGCGAAGGCTTTAATAATCGGTCCCACAGGCTTTATACCCATACAAATATTTTGTTCCCTTTTAACTTTCAGCAACCATTCTGTCGGAAATTTTTTCTGCGTCCTTTTTTTTGGATTCCAGACAAAATTCCACACCTTCCGCACACTTCGGTCCACTCGCGTCCATGTAGCAGACCTTGCCTCCGGTGCAGCGAATCGATGAACAGGAACCACCGAGCAGGGGCTCCTGATTATTTTCAATTATATATATTTAGGTTATTGGTTTTTAACAAAATATATACATGATATTGGATGTTCATATACTAATTAAAAAGCACTAACCTTTACACACTCCGGTCCGTTCGCACCCATGATGCAGTTGGTTCCGGTGCTGGAATTAAGAAAATGTTCGTATTGTTTGGAAAGTTGAAAAATGCGCGTTTTTTTAAAAATGTTTTGACAGTTTTGCTTTAGTGGTCTCTCACATGCAAAGGGTCGTAGCACAGGTCGGTCCATTGGGTCCCTGAACGCATTCTGCGCCATTTTCGCCGTCGATGCACGTGGAACCGACCTAAAATATTTCTTTTTTTATTTTATATCACCGATATTCCGAAATCATGAAGTATTTGTTCGAATTATGTCGTACTGTAATTTTTGACAGTGAAGCAATTGTTTACTTTTCGTGGTTTTTAGAAACAATTTAGAGGAAAAATTAATATATTTTGAAGTAAACACACGGAGCACGTAGTCGCCGCGCACGTCGATTTGGGCATGCACTGCGCGACGGGTTCGCATGGCGCTTTGATGCAATAGACCTGCAATATGTTCCCTGACATATAAAACTACAAAATTAGATTCTAACATGTATGATTTGTTCCCCTTCACATCATGATTGATTTTTCCAATCTATGTTTCATACGTCCAAGTTCGAACGGGACAGCTAAGCTGAATTTAATCTTCCTCGTCTGTATCGGATAACAACAACAACTACTTCACACGGAATCATTGACAACACATTGATGTCACGCTGGTCATATTCAGGTAATATTCACCTGACTAACCCTGGGAAATAGTTGTTCACCACTCAACTCGTTTTAGGCGGTAATTGTTGTCTGTCCAACGATTTCGACATTAAACTGTCCCAAAATCCCACTCACATCCTGCAGACGGCACATTTCTCCCTCGGCACACGTCATATTGGCACACGCTGCATCGACGCATTTCGGGAACGACGTCGGAGAGTCCACGCACACCTTTCCGCCCCTGGAACGAATGGTACTGTAAGTTAGTGCGACTAGCACTGTGAGCCAGACATGGCAGGTTCAGGAAGGTTCGTTGGGTCAGAGACATTTGGGACAGGATCACGATGGTTCGACGAGTGATAACGGTTCGGCAGGCCATACTGGGGTACGGTGGGTTAGACGTTAAAGAAGGAGTAGGAGGAACTTTCAGAACTGAGATTGAGGCATTAGCGGATGTAGCTCGTAGTGACGAGCAGTTTCATACCACTCATTCCTGCCATACTCTTTTATACCAATAGTTATGGCTTTCCGAAAACTCGTCCATAAGATACGGTAACTTTGAGCAGTCTAACCTGCGCGGCGGATTAGCGCCTTGGACAGCCCTCCCCGGTTCCATGGAGCCATGGGATATTGTCTGTCTGCGGTGTGGAACGTTATCAGGTTGATTCCGCTGATAGGAAATCTTTCCAGCGTGTATTTGCAAACTACGTGGTGTTACCGTAGTCAATTTTCTGCGATATTTGTCCCCAATTGCCCCAGCTGTTTTACGGACCGGAACTTTCCTCCTACTCCTTCTTTAAAGATACCGTACTTGCACTTGACAGTCGTGCAGTTGAGACGCGGCACGCACTCGGCCGAAACGTCTCCCTGGATGCAGACGAAGCCGGACTGAAAAAATATTTGTTGTTTTGAAATGGCATTGACAATTCGAAAAGGAATAATTGAAAAGCGAAATGGACATTTGTGTATTTTACACTGCAGAACTACGATGATTATTGAATGTTGAATAGTGAATGGAGTGTTATTACTGTTATTCCATTTAATATCGGCTGTTTATGCCGTGTGAAACATATCCGTTGGGGATCAAAAGCGAGAATTGGGCGGGGATTCTAGAACTCTTAAAATCGCACCGCGCACTCGGTCGTTTCGCACGTGGTGACGTTGAGGCACGTTGGCTGCGAAGGGCATGGAGCTCGGATGCATTGGACCTATAAGAGAGAGAGGATAGCATTTTATGAACCAAGAAATCCAGGAACACCAAGGAATCGGGATAACCAGGGTGGGAGGAATTATAGATTCGCATCGTGTCGATGAAACAAGAACTGCAGATTAGCCGAGTGAAGCAAGTTTCTTGATTTTTTACTGCCTAAACAACATGAGTTTCAGCCACAATCAGCCTCAGCCCGAGATTGTTTTGCGATGTTTATAAGGGTTTACCTGCTGATATATCCATAAGCTCGGAACAATCTCTTTTTTCAAGAAGCTATTTGTTTAGGTCTGCTATTCTAAGCCTTTCCCTCTAATCTTTCCTCACATCTCTGGGGTAGCATCGCTGTCCATCGGGGCAGGTGTGGTTGGAGCACGGATCAGCCGGTTCAACCGGCTTGCAGTGGCCACCTGCGATCAATCAATCGATAATCGATAGTCAATCAATAATCGATAATCAGTCGATAAACCAACCCGTCTCGTCCTCGACACAACCTCCAGCGCACTTCATCGTCTTGCAGGATGGCTTGCAGGTGGGGACAGGGTGGCAAGGGGCCTTGACACAGGTCACCTAAAACGTTTTTGGTACAAGAGACAACAGGTATACAATTAGAATAGATAAGTTCCTCCAGACATTATTGGGGTAGTGAAAGATAATTCAAGAGACAGTCGAAAACTTGGGTCTTTTCGCCACGAAATAGAAAACCCTGTGTAATTTGTATCTGTCGGCACTGGGAAAGGCGAGTGATCTACGGAGTGAGAACTTATCGCTAATTTTTACAGCTCTGAGATTGTGAGAATGTGTAATTGTTTTTCACCGCTTGTGCGAGACCAATTACCTTTTTTAGTTTTTGCATGATTTTGATAAAGTGGTGAAAGATACATGAAAACTCACCGCCTCGGGAACGCAAATGCCTCCCATGCAGTCGTGGCCGGCGCAGACGTCTCAATTTGATTTTTTAAAGTTTGTAAAACATTATTGATATCTTTTGGATTTTCAGTTGTGTTTCACATAGTTAGCTATCCATCTTCTGTACGCATTGCTTTAGGACTTTCATTGAGCTATTGCTCATCCGAACGAATTCGCCGTTATAATTCTTATGTTGTGTTTCACACGGTTCGCATGGAATTGAATCTCTGACCAATTGTACTTGGTTACTTGATGCCTCTTAGCCCTCACCCTTGGAGCACTCTTCCTCCTTGACACACTGCTTGGTGGCGACGTCCCTCACGAATCCGGCGGCACAGCGACACGCGGGAGGCTGGCACTCCCTCGTGCAGGCGCGAGTGCCCTGCGATAGTGGAAATGATTATGGAAAGGAATATTTCACTGGGCGATATCGCGCACCCCAAAAAGGAATCCATTTCCTCAATAAAATTTTCATAAACTAATTGTAAGAGATGCGATTACTGAATGATTGGGGATTTCCACCATACAACAACAAGAGATTGTTTTTGAATGCAAGAAATGATACAACGTATGGGCTTGAAACATATTCTGAATTATTGCAATAACATAATTCAAAACCTTCATTTGTATTTTCAGATTGGTCCAAGAAGTCAATAATTGTATTTTCCATTGAAATGTTCTCACGTTCTCGTGGCATTTCCTCTCCATGCAAGCATTGCCGCACGGCGCCATCGACTCGTTGGGACCACAGGTTTCTTTAAATATGATCTTATTTCTTTTAATTTTATTTATTTTTTATTTAATTTATAATATTAATTTTTGATAAATCAGTTAATTCTGCCCACCCGATGCGCATTT
Organism: Levipalatum texanum; assembly: GCA_014805385.1. Classification (NCBI taxonomy): domain Eukaryota; kingdom Metazoa; phylum Nematoda; class Chromadorea; order Rhabditida; family Diplogasteridae; genus Levipalatum; species Levipalatum texanum. The sequence continues at coordinate 1,571 of JACMIG010003375.1, read as the reverse complement.
TTCAGGCACGACACATTCTCCGGTTGTGGGGTCACGGCGGAAACTCTGAATGTATCACGTAATTTTGAATGTTTCCAAATAATTTCCCGCCAATTTTAATTCCCAATTTATAAGCCACTTACTTCCGCACACTGGCATCCTGGTGGGCCGCACGATGCGACGCAGAGACGGCCGACCTGAATAATAAAGTAATCGATCAGATTCTTTTTAATTATTTATTCGTGAATTTTATATGTATTTTTGTGAATTTCGTAATTTTTAATTTAACAAAATAACCTGATCTTCATCTCCGCACTTGGGTTCGCACGTCGTCGTGCAGTCGGTGTGGACTTGGTTAGCACCGCAGGTTGAGTTGCTGTCTGTAAAGGATCAAATATGCCAGGAAGGAGCGTGATACTATTTGTCAATTATTCAACGACTACATGACGATAATTATTTTTATAGATATTTCACAGATGTCAACGCAGTATGAAACTTATCTATTACAAATGTGATGTAAATTTGTTCAGAAAATACTATTACAGACTTTTTTCATTCTACTGGAAAAAGTTCCTTCTAACAAATTATATCAGGTGCTGACCATCATACAGCAACGACAATAACGTTTTATCTGCAAAACTATATAAGAGAGGCGCATATAAAAATTAAATTGTCGCTGTAAGACCAAAATGATAGATAACGTAAAACGAGAGACGCAGATTTTTGTAGAAATCTGCGCCTCCCGTTTTACGTTAAGTATCATTTTGGTCTTACAACGACAATTTAATTTTTATATGCGCTTCTCTTATATTTTCTGTTTCAGGCACAGTTGAATAGATAGGCGCATTTGGCTTAGGTAATGGGTTGCTGGTTTCTCTCATAACCAAACAGTATTCTATTACTTACACGACACAACTCATTGTCAAGCGTGTTACTTTTCACGTTTACATACATGATTTTCACGTTGTTCCGAATCATTGCAAAATCATTACCATCGAATTTCGGGCACAGCTCATCCAGGACGCATTTCGGTCCCGATCGCGAATATCCGGGGGCGCACTCGCAGGCTCCCGGACCGCACATCTGCATGCACTTGCGCTGCTGCAATGGCGCAGTGGGATAAAGGCGCTGGTTGGAGGACGAGGGTCCCGGGTTCGGATCCGAGCAGGGAACAGAACATACCAGTCTCTTGTCGCAGAGTGGCTCCATGCAGGAATTGGAGCAGTTCTTCCAGACCTCGCCGATGGGGCAGTCTTCAATGAGGATAGACGTTAATCTACACAATATTGATGGAAAAAGTTCTATTTCTTTCTAATGTTGCGTTCACTAGTCTCCCGAGACTTATTATTAGATCTAGTGCGTAATATGACCATTCATTCTCTTGAAACAGAACTAATAATTCAAAATTATTGCCGAGGCAAAATGCTGTTTACCCACTCGGAATTACTTAGGTGAAACGGTAAACTCTCCTCCCTATGATATATATTTGTTTGTTAAAGGAGCCGACCCACCCTAAAATTTTATATTTTATTCGGAAAGAGCGTGAAAAATGCTCCAAGAGGATACCAAACATTTGTTTTAGCGATTTTTCT
>JACMIG010003374.1:0-12423 GCA_014805385.1 Levipalatum texanum | reverse complement strand
TGAACTTCTAACTCCTAGAAAAGTAACTGTAAAATCACGAAATCAAAAACATAGACTAATTTGATGTCCCTGAAAACGAATATCGTGGTTTGAAATTTCCACCTAAATCACCCTCGGAGTTATGGTGGAGCAAATTCGAGTGTGCGGTGAATTTCGATTTCCCGAAAAGGTAGACCTACCATCTCGAAACATATCACATATTTTTCGTTGTGTTTTGTAATGCACGAAAACACTTTTCATCCGCTACCATAACACAACACACACTTGTTTGGTTAAATAATCGATAGATTGACCCGTTTTTCGGCGAATTTTGCTGCTTAGGGGAGCTTTTTAGAAAATCTAAAATTAATTGTATGCGATAAGGCTATAGTGGCTCTACATCATCCATATTTTGAAAAATGGTCTCCACGACCTATGTGATGGCACGGTGAAATTGCAAAAAAAGTCATTTTCCGTTCTGGTGCAACGGAAATATCGATGCTTAGACCTCCGAAATCGGAAATTTCGTTCACTTAGCCGTGATCGCGAGAACTTCAGCTACAAAATGCTTTTTTCCCGTCCAGATTCGACCTTTCTATCGCAAGATATGAGGAGACGAAAAAGTGTCTCAATACTTTTGTGCGATACTGTAAGTATCATCGAAGTACCCTTTTCTTTCAACAAGATACAAAGGAAAAAGAACTATGAAACCAACTTGGATCTTCAGCAAGAATAGCCTTGAGCAGTGCGTACTCCTTGTCGTCCAGCCCGCTGCGGCGGAGGACGGCGATGAGTTCGCTGTGCATCAGGCGCTCGTATTCCGAGTCACTAAACGTTGTGTTATTCGTTTGTTATATTTGAAGGTTAGGATAATATCTGATTGAAAACAGGACTAAATCCCTCACGGCAGCTGTCCTCCGAAGGGCATTCCACCGTGGGCGAGGATGGTGGTATCACTGTGGCGAGAGAGCGAGAAGAAGGCTGTCGTCAACTGGGCACACGCCTGGGCCACACCGCGGGCTACGATCAGCTAAAGAGGGCGAAGTGGTTTTTTTCAAACCATGTTCATCGTATTTTCTAAACCATCTCGTTATGACTAACGAGCAGCTAACGACTACGAACTTTGTCTCTGTATATCAACATAGGGAAGAAGTCGAGGGCCTTCAGATACTCGATGGCCGCGAGGAAGTCGGCATAAGTCCAGTTGTAAGGTTTCTGGACAAGGGCTGAGCGCGTGAGATTGCCGTGAAACGGTACTCTCTTGGCAATGCATTCCTGACGAATAGAAATCATCATCCAGTAAAACCCTGATGCGAACCTCGATGGTGTAAAAAAGGGAGGGTTTGTGCTGTAAAGGGACTGGCTTGCTTGCCACGACCTGTAAGATGAAACATGGGTTTGGAATCCGCTGAAGTCATACGAATTGTTTCGACAGCCTCGAAGGCCCGTCGACGACACTTCCGAGTGATTCGAATTCAGGTGAATTTTGATCGAACCCTGAATTCCTGCAAGTGTTTTCTTCAACATTCTACACTCCAATGCTCACCTCATTCGATCATGGCCAATCTCGAGGTTCATCAAGCCGTCAATAAGTGCATTCATCGACTCTTCTACAGTAGTGACGACTCGCCGAGGGATTAGCTGTATCGATGAAACGTTTGCCTGATGCCGAAAGAATTGACTGTATACCTGCAGAGCCTCTGCAACTTCTCCTCCTTTGCGGTCGCATATTTCTCGAACGACTTCGTTTCTGGCCGGATCGCACAGCGTCGAAATGGCTGTATCAAAATATGTGAGCCATTATATAACATACGGCCTACCTAGTGGATTCATGCCTGCTTCGACGCAGTTGTCGTAGCGGCATTTTCTGTACTTGATGAGGACTTCTGAGAAAGGCGGGATTGGAAGGGATTCGAATATGCCCTTACTTGTATCAACCTCATTCCTGCATGCACCTCCTCGTCTACAAGCGTACTTCCGTTGGCCGAGAACCGTGCGACGAAAGAAAGACTTGCAGCCACCACAAGCAGCTACCTCAAAGAAACCGCTTTGTGGTGGTCCAGAAAACTACAACGGATGATTCGACCACCATACTTACTTGATAGTGGTATCCGGACGTCAGCCCGCCACAGACTTGACATTTCCGCGGACACTGATTCTTCTCCAGCAGCGAATAGTGCGGGAGTGGAGGCTGCGGCGAATCCTGGACCGATCAGCTGTGTTCCAACTGGCACATTGGGGATTATGGACGGTCCAACAAATTCTCACAATCAGAACACACCGCCATTAAAGCTTTTGACGTTCTATGCGCCTCGCACACAACATGCAAGTGGAGAAGATTCACAACACTCACTAAGTCCAAGAAGGAGAAGTCACTGGGCGACTTAATGCTGGTCGACGGAGGGACTTCCATCGCCTTCAAAATATCGAGCCCTTCGATGAATGGAGTACTGGGGAAAGGAGCCTTGAAATAGAGACGAGATGATTCGATGATGGGCGGGGAACGGGCGGGCGGAACATTTCCCCAGCTGCCATGGCGCTCTCTGGGTAGTCGAGGATGGCCGTCTATTGCCCTCCTCCCCTCCCTACCCTCGTACAGCCTGATCGCTCCCTGACCTCCTCCTTCCTCCTACACGGCTCCATGCAAACACGCCATCACTCCGTTCCTTCGGTGTATCCCGCGTGCAAATATGCCACAGAAAGCAATGGAAACTCAATAGGGCGGAAGTTCACACGCAGAAATGGCAAGGAGCAAGAGAAAATCGTGAGGCAGAAATGAAACGACTGCACGGAAAAAGTGGTCGGGATCTCTTGATTGTATTAAACCAGGATAGAGAGAAAAAGAGGTGAGGACACTGGAGGGAATTATCGACCACTGGATCACAAGTGTCTTGGGAGCAGTGTTTCGTCCACTTGAGCTTCCGCTGAGGTTAAAGTCATGCTCTGGTTAAGGTCATTTTTTCAGCTGGGGCATGGGGGAATGGTGAACATCAAAGAAAGGCATGCCCGTCAGACTACTTGATATATTTGTAGCAAACGACCGAAGCAATATCTACAGGTACTTTGAAAATGTTTGTCTCGTATGCTCAGAATGCAAAATGAGGAGTGAAGATGTTGCGGATATTACAATATTTATCTTTTCATAATCTTTTATACATGGAATCGTGCATTTGCAAAAGTTCGTAATTGTAATTAAAATCGGAATGGCCTACACTTGTTGAAAACGCACAAAATCGTATAATAGCCATAGTCGGTAATTTGAGCAACGATCGCCCCGCTTAGGATGGAGTCGAGAGCGGTCTCCCCAATTAGAATGCTCCCAATGTCGTAGCCCGTCCCGGTATATTTTAGCAAGCTGATCACACGATCGTGCCACAGGAACCAGTTACAGGAGATGTCGGTCTTTATCGGATTTTCTAGCACTGTAATATCAGGCTTGTTCATTCTATGCTTCTCTTTTCTGCTTTTATATTTTTTGCGAACTTATCAAAAATGAAGCAACGGGCGACAAATAGTATTGTCGGCGTAAGGATCTCATTGCTTTTCGGGGAGTAGAGCCATTATCCAATGCCCTTACATCCAACATGAAGACAAATTGATGACGAGAGCACTTATAAACAGCCAGCATATTAACCAGAGGTCCAGAATAGTTTCGTCCATACCTGAATGTACGTATTCCATGGTTGGTGGTGTCAAGTCGATAAAAGACCCAGCAATCGATGCTAGAGATCCCGGAGCAACTATAAAAGCGGTTCTGCAAAATGGTTTTCTTCAGATTTGGAATGTCGGTATCTCTGGTAGAGCACTCAAGAGCGGCAATTATCCACGATCTAAAAATACGAATGACGTGATGCGCACACTCTTAATCTACCGCCATAGTTCTTGAAGCGGAGTAAAAAGAGACAGTTTTTGTATATGCGAAATTCGCCATTCGTATCTAGGGCGCGGGAATTTGTTGCCTTAGGGTTCTCCACAATATGAACTCACTTATCGAAGAACTGCTTGAAGGTACTAACTTGACCGCTGTGAATACCGTTATACATCCGGCCAACGACGGTGATATCATTGTTGAAGGTGAAGTAGAACTGAAAAAAATACCCGGGTCATCGCGGTCCAGCAGATCCGGATTCGATCCGTACATAGTATCCGCCAGTCTGGTGGGATGGACACTTCTTCGGGCACTTTCCCTTCACGAGCATCTTCTGGGGTGGAGAACAGTCCATCTTGGACTTTCCAAGAAGATCACACTTTTTCGACGATGAATCGAAAACAATTGCATAGCAGGCGCTCTGAAAAATACCTAGATCGATAGCCTATGTAAATTAATTTCGAAAAAGGGTAAATTGTAATTACCGAATACCAGCACTGGATCTTGCAGTCGTCGTTGTTCATGGCGACAAAGGAACGAACAGGTGCGTAAGAATCCTTCGCTGTAGCCTGCTCGAAGCAAGCGTCGGCCTTAAAAGTTCATTAATAGTATCTATGCAAGTGCGCACACCACATCCCATTCATAAAAGTAAACCATCTAAACTTTTTCGAGTTTTTCACACCATCGTTGCGAGATGGAGGCAAAAAAAACAAAAAAAATGGTGATTTTACCGTCTATACTATGGCAAGATAGTTTACGAGAGGAATAACCTTGTTATCCGGGCACTTGGCGGCGCACGCGGCAGGATCGCCCAGAGCGAGTGGCGATGTGAAGACGTCCTTTGAGATGGCACATGCGAGAGAGATCGGAGAGGCTGTCTGGGCACAGGATCGAATTTTAGTATGTTGCACCGCGCCCCCAACACACTACCACTGAGCTGCTCTTCATTCATCTCGCATGAAATCATGCAGACCACGTTCGGGATCCCACAGAAAGAGTTAGACTTTTTGACGAAACAATTGAGCAAGTGTGCATAATAGAAGCGCAGTGGTAATGCGCAGCACACTCGTTTCTTCACTCTGAAACATCACAATGCCTAAAAAGTGACATTATGTTATCGTGGCGCAGTGGTATTGTGGTTGATTCACTGCCCAGCAAACCCGAGTTCGATCCTCCCCCTCACCTCGCTCCCAATGTTCCAGTCCCACTTCTTCGTTGATCGGTTGCACTTGAGGCCACAGACGCGGTAGAAGCGATCGTTCGATGATGCAACACCGAAGAGATCTTCACCTTAAGCGCTACTATGATATGTTCTCTCGCCAAAACTTGGAGCTCCTCTCTTTCTGCATTTTTACCTGACAAGTAAATAGCAAGAAAATGTTTTCACATGGATATAGAATACGGGAACACTATGTTAGATGCGTTTTGAACTGCTTTAAAATGACAGGCGTGTAAACCGATACCCTTTGCACACGCCCATGCTCCACGACCGTCGATGAAGAGAGTAACTGGTGCGATGGAACTGGGTAGAGACGATTGTTGCGCGCGTCGAGAGCACCTACGCGAATTGTGCCTCCGACGGCCCGGAACCTGGTGCGTAGGCGACGAGTGGAGGATTGCAGAGGACTTCGTCGTCGTCTGGCTGCATCCATTATAGCAAGTAACCGTGAAATAATAAAGAGCGCATGCTATGGCGCGAGTTTTACGGTATAAACTGACACTCACGACCATGGGTGCGCATCCAAGGACAGAGTCAACGAAGAGAAGAAGGACGAGCGGTAGCATAGCTCGGAAGGACAATTCGGTGCGCCCTCTCGCGTGCAAAAAGGACAGCTCAATGTCTGAGCCGAGAAAGGATCTTCCTCTGCGTCTGACCAATTGATCTCGGGGAACTATCAATGGAACAATGATTAATTTCTTGGGAGCTATCGAGGAAGGTCGGCTACAATACTCACACTACAAATTTGAAACTGTATTTTATTCAAGGAGGGTGCAACTTCTTTGGTCCGAAATTGCATCAGTTAACGCCACAGTCTTTCAAGGATTAGAAAGTGTTTTTTTTATTGCGCACACCTAAAGGATCATATAAGATCTGCAGAACCTTTCTGCTGAGGATTCTTTTGGCCACTTTCCCCATCCACCCGTTGCACAACGTGTGAAAGCTGAGCTCTATGACTGTGCTACAGGCCCGCGTTGAGCCTGAACTCTAGACATCCCTCCTTTTATTCATGGAAACTGGTATCACCTGAATATGCAAGGGGCCCAACATGATTCCTACAAAGTTCACTCCACTTGGTCAATCGTGATGATATATCTTCTCTTCTCCCTTTCTCACCGCCTTCCTTCCTGTATTCCTCCGCCTCTTTGATGCAAGGTACATACCTCTTCAAGACACATTACGGAACAAACGGATCTCCCCCCTCGGACGGACCATTACTGACCCCTCCCGTTTTACTCAAAATACATGCCCGTGGAGATGAAAATAAACATCTGATGGCTGCGAATTAGGTCATTGAAGCGGAGTCAGTTTGCGATTGCACATGGGAACTGATTGATTTCAGAAAACTCCAAATGTTGATTTGTCTTATTTGTTTTTCATCCTTTTGTAATCTTACGCGTTTTTGCTGTTGCAGGGCATCGGAGCCGGAGCCGCCACCGGAGGAGTCGCTGGATATGGACCCAGAATCGGAAAGGAGGTCAGTTTCAACATTTTGAACAAGGAGCAAGATGCCGTGCTCCGTTTTTTCATTTAATGCATTATTTATCGAGATATTCTAATCATTACAAAAGTTTGAAATTTTACAAACGTTTCAAATACTTCTCATTATTTACCGACGGTACGATAGGTGCAATTGGAACGCAATTCGGAACGGCTTTGGCACCACCACAATAACATGGGCGGTTCCACGAGCAACATTTCGAGCCATTGATTGTTTGTTACGTTAACGCAGTGAAGGGGATATGACGACTTTTATGATATTTCGCATGTGAATAAAACGAATTTTACCTTCGATTTTCTCTCGTTTTTTTGTATGAAATCAAGGAATAGAAATTGCCAGCATTGGATGATCCCCAATATGGGCAGTGAATTCTGCCGCTCGTAAATGTACGAACAATTTTTCACGATAAATTCTTCTCTATCCATTGGAACCCTCCGTTGAATCCCGCCATTGTCTCGGCACTTGTAAGAACTAGGCGTATCTGAAACAAATTCATTGACGTTAGAAGTTCATTGACATTAGAATCGGCGCGGAAAGGAAAACGCTAGTCTCTGCTCGCATAACTTGTCAGAAAAATGCAAAAAATAAAGTTAATGTAGCAGTTTTGAAGAAATTGGTCGATCTTTGAGCGAACGGGCCCATTGTCAAGTTCATAGAACACGATTGACCTTTCTATCCGGGTGAATGTGGCGTATTCCCAATCCCCTCGATATCTGGCCCACTTCCAATGCGCCCTTCCGGTCTTGTTGAGAGGCTAGGATAAGAATGGGAGCGTCTGAAGAGATCTTCGATCGCTGTACAGTCCCCATTGACTCACGGGCTAATCCTTCCGCTGCCAGAACCTCGTCCAGTTCCGCCCTCGCCTCTCGAAGTCTTTCGCCATCCGACGAGTCAACCACGAAGATTACGGCCTGAAGAGATCATAGAACAAGACCCAGTGAGTCCTGACATCGATTCCATCGTGGAAGTAGTATCTCCATATGGGCCGAATGCATTCCGATCCTCCGGCATCCCAAATCGTAAAGTGCGAGCCGTTGATGCGGACGTTCTCCACGTTGTATCCTGTAGTGTTTGCTAGGCTTCCGAATCCCCTTGGAAGTTTCGCTGACAGCAGCACAAAGAAAGAAAAAATGCTTTGATTCATCTTATGGATCACTACGAAGGCACCAAGCTTGGCCAAGAACAAGGACTGACCGATGGTGGTGGAGGTGCCTTCGAACGGTTCTCCTCGCAGCGAACGGAGAAGCGAAGTCTTGCCGGCACCGTCAAGTCCAAGCATTACTATTCGGATATTGGCCTTCCGTGGATGCACAATACTCCGGAGGGAATGTAGTAGTGAACGTCCCTTCATGGCAGACGAATGACAGTCGGGTGTTCTCTCGTTGATCCCACAGAGGGAGAGAGTGGGAGGGAGGGGCGTCAGAAGGTCAGCAGCTCATCCGAAGATTCTCCCATTACTCACACTGTCAACACGACAGCGTCACTCGACAGATAACAGGACGATAAAGAGCAACGGAGCAACAGCATTAAAATGTGCTTTTGCAACCCATGACGATGTTTAGAACTGTCGCACGATTTCTTCCCGTTCCCAAGAACGAGATTAAATGCGATACGAAAAGCAATTGATTTGTCCCATGAGAACTGGACCAATCCTTTCGAGAAGCGTTCGTGAGATTCATTTCATAGAACGTGAAGCGGAAAGTCAGACAGGGAGCATTCTTGTGCCTGTCTTTGTCCGTCGAAATGTTCACCAATACGAGTGAACCAAGTCACATGGACGATGCTATTGCCGTATATTACCGCGTCGTGGGAACTGCTTCTCTTTTCATATCGGTATTGACTATTTGGCTCGTCATATTTCATACTAACAAAGCATCCTGCACCTACCGATACTACTTGCTATACATGCAGGTGGAAACTACGGAGGAATTAGCAAACTCTGCGTTTCAGGTGGCAGTGTCATCGATCGATGTATATCTCAATCACCTCAGCCGTCCTTTCCCACTTTTCCCGTATATGGCGGTATTCATCCTTGGTTTAATCCATTTCAATGCAGTCATCGGCTCGGTTAGCTAAGAATTAGAGCCTCCATTGTATTGTATTCATCAGTTGATCTATTCCTTCTGCTTCTGTCAAATGGGCTCTTCCTACTTCTACTGCTTGTTTTATCGCCACCAAATGGTGCAGCCGCCCAACGGCCCCTTCAAACTTCCAAAAGTACGTACAATTTATTTCAAATTTAATTTTGCCAGTGACAAAATTCGCTAGAACCTAATATGAGCTCATTGAAGGATCATTTTGCGGTAATTCTCATCCTGGCAAATATAATCATTTCGTCACCGACACTATTATATTTGTTCACCCACGGGCCTGTTATCCTAGATGCTCAGACATTGGAAATGGTTTGCCGAAGTGTTACAGGTTCAACAGCGATAAACAAATTCCTTCAGTTCTACCCAGCCCTTTCCTGGCTGCCCAAGAGAAGCTACCGATGGGCTGTTATGCGAACTGATGACAGTACACTGGCTTTGTTAGCATATTTATTCAATCCTATCGTAAAAACCAAAAGGCTCCATTGATCCCATGATTCTTTGTAGATTGAAGCAGCTGTCAGCGCCTGCTGTCTTTTCTTTGTGATTCACATCTTTCGAGTGCTGGACAATCAGGTTTGAACCATGGTTGAAGCTTTCAGACCAAGCCTACAGAGTCCCCACATGAGCGAGAATACGAAGAAGTACCATCGGCGGATCACAAAGGTCCTCATTCTGCAGGTTTTTATTTCCATCTTGGCGTCTGAACTAGTATTCAGATTCTTATACCGTCCTGTTCTGTCGCCATTCCATGTATTACTTACTGGATTATCATCTTTTATGAGATTGTTTGGTTCGGTCAGTTTCTTTGAATCCATTTCACTGCCGCCAATATGTCTGTGTTCCATAGTTGGTGTGGCTGGCAACGTGTCTGTTTTCCCTCCATGCCATTGCCCATTCGTCGGTTACCATATCAGTTCCTTCCTACCGCGGAGCTCTACTCAATATAGTTGGTACCGCAAGACATCGAATAGCCGACGAAGAATCCACGCACAATCACACAAACATACAGCACGGAACTCCAAAACTTAGCGTGATTTGAAGCTTTTCTTCAAATGTGTATTCCTTCTGTGCAAAAATCATGTAATATGAAAAAAATGCATTTTATCAATTAACGGCTGTATCATTGAGTTCGAAAGTGACGATGACAGGGGCGCTGCTCTTGACGGAAAGCATATCCGAAACGACCTGAACATCGTATTTGAAATCGAAGTCAACTTGTTCGAATTTTGCTGTCTCATGAAAATGATAAATTGCTTGCCTGATTGGACGTTGAGATAAGGCCGCCGAAACCGATTTCTCCGCCATCTGAAGAAATACAATTGGTATGCTAAGGACAACTTGGTCATACCTAGGTTCCACCGCAGTCCCCTCGTCGTCGCCTTGGTCTTGGTCTGGCAGAAGGGGACGATGCCACACGTCCCCGACATGGACAACTTGGAACGGTCGATGGCGATCTCGCGCTCGCCCTGAGGGAGGAGGATAGGGTGACAGAGAGTGGATGCTAACCTCCGTAAGGACAAAGGCAAGATTGGCGCCGTCGAGAACGAGGATGGGCTGGGGGAGAAGGAGAGGAGCAGTCAGCAGGGCGTTCACCTACAATCATGTCGTTATCTCGACCGAGAGCATTCATCATTGTTGCACAGGAGCGTAAATAATCCACTGGAAATACAGCGGTAAGAATTTCCTGATTTTCGGGCGGTTATTTCTCCAAAATAGAGAAGTTCATAAGATATTGCATTGTTGATCAGCATGCAAAATCCAACCGTGGAAAGGGAGTGGTCGAATCTGCCGCAGAGTCCTCCGAGGACCAGGACTCGCGTGCACGGAGTCTGAAGTATCAAGCACTTCAGGAGCATCAGACTGGCAGACAACCTTCTTGATGCCGTCAGCAAGGATATCGAGGCACTTGGCGAGGTTGGAAGCGTTCTGGAATGGGATTTTCAAAGAATGACCAGAGAGTCCAGGTGTACCTGAGTGGTTGTATTGCGTATGTCGCATCCCTGGTCACGATAGAAGGCCGTCGTGTCACGGGAGATCGTCTCCGTGCTGCCGATGATGTAGGTTGGACAGCGGAGGTCGCCCTCACTGAAGAATAGGACTCTAGGTTTGAAAGCCGAAAAGCTGCTAACAAGCTAACACTGTTGAAAATTCTTATTCAAAGGTGTGTTTCATGTTTGATAGGGGCTATTCGAAGGCGTATTACACTTTTGACATTGTTCTTCGAAGAGGTCACATTTCAACATGACGGATTGTGCAATTGATTGGTGGTTGTTTGAGTAGTTCGGAAAAATCCCACTAACCGCACTCTCTGAGCAATGGCAGCCGCAGCTCCTGGTCCCGCATATCGCAGCGGGGCATCGTTCCACGCCCTCCTCCACACTCCCCTCTCACTCGCTGCCGCCGTACCTCCACCACCGTGCCAGATACACGCAGTACTGCCTGTAAGACGAGCCGCTATATTGCTGAACCGGAATACGGACCATATCGGTTTTTGGTGGCGCATGAGTACACTTCATCTGTAATTGAAGCACCACTAGATATTATTTTTAAAAATCGGTTTATACATGTAATGCGGTGGAAATGAAGAACTAACCGAATTCTTTGAGACATTCCAATGGACGGAGAACAGCTCTGGTGGGCGCCATGGGTGCAGTACTAAAGTTGTTTGGATGCGCCGTCTTGTTGACTACTCCCGACGCATCCCCGCGGGAGTGAACGGCTGTGTAATGGAATTGTGTTGATGCGGAGAGGAGATGCACGAGTGAATCTGAGATGACGCTCGGAACGCGTACCGGTAGATAAACAATGAAATTTCAATAAGCCGTATTTTGATTACATATGAGTATTCTCGATCACGACGTGATCTTTAAATTTCTGAGATGCAAATCACTGATCACTGTGCACAATATATTCCAATCGTCGCTTCCCCCAGAGAATCGGAGATACATTTTCCGAGAGGTGGCAGCTGAAAACATTCCTTAGTAGTCAGTATCAAAATGGATCTGGGCTTCATCGCGGAGTTGTCGCAGGGAATTAATGGAATCGTTGGTGTTGTGGCTAATATTATCCTGTTCGCTCTTATTCATACTAAAACCCCGAAGTTTGATCTACGACGATTCAGTTTCATGTTTTGATTCAGGATTTTTCTACGTATTCATTTATCTTGAAGAACGCCGCAGTGCTTGATCTGATTCAATGCTTCAGTTTCGTTATGATATTAGAACGGTTTATCGATCCCAACCGGCATTCGATCAATGACAATCGTTGAAGATTCGCTATGGCAAATAAGGCTCACATCTTAATCGCATATGGACCGTGCAGCCTAGTTTCGTCCAACTTTTGCTTCTTTTTCACCGACATTCTTGGTCACGCGATCGCACTATCAACGATCATGCTAGGACTAAGCTTTTGGTACAGGTTAGTTTAACACGGGTTCTCCGAGAAAATCGAGCAACTAGAGAGGGCTCTGGCCAACCTTAAAAAAGTCATGACCCCAGGACCAGTGGTATATTTTTTTTTAACATAAGTGGGTCAAGAAAAAAATTTTGAGCTATTCAGCCGGAAGGTACCTGCCCGCGTTGGGTAGTCGCACTGATTTTCGTGATTTCGTCATTTGAAAAAAACGACGCTTCTTCTCGATTTTATTTAAATTAGTTGTGTCTTCTCAGAAATCTTTGAACACAAAAGACTTATAGTACGAAAGCTGCTCTACAAAACCCGCACCTGAAGTCCATGAAAAGTCGAAGGGTTGCGGAGTTACGAT
>JACMIG010003373.1:0-12425 GCA_014805385.1 Levipalatum texanum | reverse complement strand
CTCGAGTTCTCAGGCGAGACTCGTACCTCAGGTCGAGATTTCGACCTGACGTCAGGTCAGAGTTCGGACCTCAGGTCTGTTCTCCAGACCTGACGTCAGGTTTGACCTCAGATCGAGACACATTACTACGGAGGCAGAATGAAGCAATATTTTCATGTATTTTTCGAGTCTGTTCGTGTAAAATAAATGTTGACTGCGCAAACAAAGAGAAAATATTTACACATGAACGCAATGACATGAACGTACATATGAGTGATGCAAGCATGAGTGGCGAAATTGTGGAAAACTGAGGAATTGATTGTTCCCGGAAATGGAAATAAAGGGAAATAAATGGATCAGAAAAAGGATGATAATAATGCCCATTGCTTCACTACGACTTTGCTATAGGGGCCTCGAAAAATCATGAAGATTAAATATTATCTCCGGTTCTGTTTTCTTCACATCCTCTGGCACTACAACTGAAGGGAGTTAATGGCTATCGGCTGCCCTTGCCTCCTCTAGAGAATAGGGGAGATAGTTGGTCGCGTGGACGACGTCGTTGACGCCGTCGACGACGAGCGCGGCCGCAGCCGTGCGGGTAAACAACGATTCAGCCAGCTCAACTGAACGACCTTCGACTATGGGATATCGATCGCCGATTTGAGATCATGTTTTCGCCGTCAATAAAACCACGGAGATTGTTTCTTATTAGTAGAGCAGTTCAGGATACAAAGAGGGTACCTTGTATGCACCGTAGATCAGCGACAAGAGGGCAACCGCGAATGCAGACCACAAAATAATAGTGGTAGCTCGAGAAGCGATGCGCTTCGAGTCGATCAGCTCGGATTTGATCTGCAAGAATTTAGAAAAGGCGCCAAGAAGAAAATCTTACGATATTGTACGTGGCATCGTCAATCTCGGCATCGTCGTGAACGACAGCGATGGGGATGAGAGTCGAGTGCAGTGTTTGATGGTAGGCCCTAAACCTTACATCATTTCGTTGCAATTTTACCAGCATTTTCTTCTTCTTTGACCTTTCGACTGTTCTTAACACAAACATGTTGTTCCTGCTAATTCGTTGACAACTCGCAGGAACAACATGTTTTCTGAACGATCAAATGCACGTAGACGATAGCGAGTGTTGTTTTTCTTTGGAACGCCAATGGTGAGAAAAGAGCAAAACATTAGAAAAGTAATAAAACGAACGGGAACTTGATCTCCTTGCCCTCCCAGAACTCGACGTTGAGTTGCATCCGTCGATGTGCGACGAATGGGACGCCGAGGTCCTGTAAAAGTCTCAGGTTTTGCAACGAGTGCACATCGCGTTGAACGAAATTTGAACTCTTACTGGCTGAACATCCACGTAGATGCTGTCTCGATCTTCATTAGCCTCTTCCAATCCCTTCACTGATTGCTTGATCTCGTCCGGAGCGTAATTGAAGTTCGGCATTGACAGCACGACTGGTGGGCGATCTGAAATGAAGCATGGTCAAGCAATAAACATCGTGCAATTTTGTTTTTTTGCGAACAGAACGATAATAATTCCTGGCGTATATCGTGGCAGACATAATGAATCTTTCTTGACGTACTTGGTCTGCACGCGGCTACTGGAATGATTCCTCGCGGGTAGCAGTGGCGCTCGTTCATTTCCGCCCGCTGTTGCAGATAGAAGATCTTCTCCGTCGGATGACAATATCCAAGCTGAAGATGAGAGTACTTAGTAGTATTCATTAACAAATTATAGTGCTGAGGTGGAGAATGTCATTCTATATTTGTATACATCTAAAACCACTGGGATTACGTTTCTGAACACGCACGACAAGACTTGGAGGAGGGCACCAGAATCCGTACGCCTAGGAAAGATCCGAGCAGGATGTGCCGATATCCTTTCAAGCTAGGCAGGCTCTGGATGCCTCCTGGCAATGCATTCTTCGTGTAGCATACTGTATATTGCACACCCGATCGTCTAGGGAAGTATCGGGAATAACGCCTAGTTCCTTTCAGCTAGACAGGCTGTGTGGTACAGAGACTATAGACTCGACGGTACAAACTACACCGAGCGCCTAAAGGGAGGGCGAGCTTCACCTGGCCGCTCCTCCCTCCGTTAGGCAGGTACCGGTTGGCACCCTCGAGAGGCGGAGCTTGGCGGCGCCCCGTACATAAGGGTCGCCCCCTTGCTCTCTGGTTAGTTCGGAGGATAGCTCAGCAGAGAGGAGGTGTCCCCTCTCCCTCTTGGGAGAAGGGGACGCTCCTATGCCGCACGGATTGGGAAACCTAGTACCTTCCGAGAGTAGTCTACCGTGCTCAGTAGTGTCTCAGTTAGATGTTTCTTAGGTCACACTTTAGTATTGTTGATTGGGCCACTGGCCATGGAGATAAACATGTATGATTAATAACTCTGGAGGATGGCTATCCTTCCGCATTCTGATGAATGAGAGGAATGAACGTCATTGCATCCGCAATCTAAGTCGGAAGTCTAATTGACCAGCGTGGGTTGCACGTAAGTTTCCTAGGGAAGATTGGAGGCGAGAGTTGCATTGGCAATAGGCTCTCGCCTGCGATCGATTGACTTAGCCAGGCCAGACCTGTGACCGCGATCCATTACAGCCCCTTCGATTCTCGAGGAGCCCGGATCACCGCCACTTAGTTGGACTGGGCAGCCTCTTATTCCTAGTTGAGGACTTCGTTACAGCAATAGTATTTAGGTGTATTTATTATCAAATTATTTAGAGGTATTTATAATATTATTATCAAATAGCAGTTACTCTTTCTGGATGCGACGTATCGAACTCGTCGGGCGGGACATTGAAACGATAGAGCGCCACTTCGCGATATGACGACTCGGAAACGAAGGCAAGCGGTAGGGACCTGAGAATCGGAGACTACAGGTGGGAATCCAAGAAATGCAAATATTCTCCGATCTTCATGTATCTAGCGCTAAAGACCCCTAGTTTCTCCCATTGAGAACATTCACGAACTTGTTCTTGAAATGTAAAAAATACCACATTTTTTGTCTATATCGAGTTTTCTGTGCCAACCTGCACAGCTGATTGGCAAATGTCCACAGTTGCTCGTCGCGGTTGATGAAAGGATGGAAGAGTGTCCCCTCGTTGCCGCGGATCGTTCGCGCCTGATAGAAACATGAATTTGAGTATCATCGCCCAGATCAAACCGCTTCGTTCGTCCACCACTCCTCCCGCAGCTTCGGCATCCTTTCGAAGGTTATCACATCAGCTCTGAATATCTCGATTTTTAGGAGACGATTACGATAAGTCGCCAACCTCGTCATGATATCGTGCGTGCCATCCTTGATCGTGTACTCGCCTTCGATGTAAGAGTTGTTCATCTAAAGACTCGATTAGGCTCGGGCCAGGGAGAGAAACATGCCCCCCAGAAGAGTCCGATCCTTTCCGGCAGATCGAAGATAGCTTCGCAGACTATATTCGATATCGGCATGTCACAGAACTGCAACATGAATCTATTTCTCTTCAGGATTCAAAATTCCTTCCACAGAATCCAGATCCGTCCAGTTCATTAATCGTCGATCATACATTCACTGAAGGAGAGAGTTGCATATATGTTGTTGCAACCCTCCACCTTCTGTCAAGGGTTAAAATCACGGCTACACTTCGTCTACGTTCTAACTATGTGTAACGTTCGCTGCAGATTGCGGACGAGTCAAAAACAATTCCATCCTGATAGTCAGGTGAGCGAGATTCCGCCCCTCGGGCGAGTGAAATGACTGACATGGACGAGGTAGGGGTCTTTGTAGCCCTTGAAGAGGATCTCCTCCACGGGAAGCTCGATGAATGGGGACATCGCAGTCAATGTGCGAGCAGCCAGACCCATGTGAGGGCGGGAAACGACCTCTACGATCTTCTGCAAAGCACGATTTATCAGTTCTGATTTCTTGGACTTATACCAAACAGCAAGTTGCTATCATTTTACGAGACTTAATTCTTATGCAGATGCGAAACTGTCGTTGTGGTGCACCAAATCGCGGCGAAGTCCCATGGTGCCGTGGGAAATGTAGCTCTTGATATATCGCCTTTTACTTACCAGTTTGTATTATTAACACTACATAACGTGTCGCGAATCTTTTCAGACCGAAACTGGCCAGTAAATTACGGAGAATACGAGTTGTATGTTCCAACGGTACTGTGTGAATGCGCCAGTAGACTCAGAACAGCCCGTCTCGATCGCGAACTATGGAGCCTTTGGACCGTTGTAATAAATTGAAGAAGGAATCTTATTCTCACCTGATAGATAATGTTCGGTACGAGGACGCGATTGTCAAGTGCGCAGTCATCACACGAGTCAGTGGCATTGAAGTGGTAGAGGATCTTGCGGCGGAAGGAGATCGTACCATTCTTGGCAGAGATCACCTGATAAAAGATAACCTTCATTTTCATCTTCTGAACCCTCTATTCTTGCTGATCCAAACTCGACTTCGTTTCGCACCTACGCGTGAAACTCTCTCTCCATTTTCTCTAACCGTCCAGACGACGAGAGAATCCTCATTTTCAATAGAGAGAGAAAAGTCGCGTACGGAAATGAATATTAGACGTGTTTGAATCGAAGATAATACCTCATGCCGCATCTTCTTATCAAATGAGTATGGGCCGTGCTTGAGAATTTCTGGCTTTTCTCCCGACAAGACAGCCAGCGGATTTTCCACGGAATAAATCCAGACCTCAACAGTTCATTTATGACTGAAGAAATGTTCGAGCATACCTTGAACTGCATCTTGTACTTCGGGTTCATCCAGTTTTCCATGGTTCGACTTCCGGGAAGCAGAAGCGATTGCTGTATGCAAAGTATTATTTTCAGAATTGTAGTTCTCATACTTGTGTGATTATCCTTCGAATAATAGCAGGAATTATCAGGTACTGAAGGAGGAAGTAGAGTCCTGAATAGGCCAATCTTTTACAATCTTCTCGAATAATCGCACCAAGTAGCAGCAGCGAAACCAGTAGTCCAATGAAAACTGTCAGCTTCCAGCGTTCGCCGTACCATCTCCGATGTTTGTGCGCCGGATCCAGCTCGTGGAAGCCCATTTCCTTAAAATTTGCAGATGAGAGAATGAGAACGATTTGGAATAAAGAACCGGCGTCCGGCACTCGCAACAAGTGATATTTAATAGGATGTGCGGGGGAGAGAAAACAATTTGTGTCGGCCATGCAACAGTCTCACGTTTACACAGAGGGAATGATTTGCCGCGGCAACAAGGAGGAAGGGATGGGTACATAGATGAAGTGTGTTGAATGTTCGGCCAGACGAACATCGAAAGCAGCAACCGTGCGAACAAATGTGGAACCCGAAAGGTGAATGCACATTTTGCAATTTCAACTCTACGGCTCTTCCAGTACTGAACATTAGTATATAGTGACGAAACATTGGTCAAGCGGCCCAAGAGTAAGCTTTTTTTTCATGATACCAAAAAATCACGAGATACCTATTGTGCCGCTACACAGAACCTCTAAATTGACGTTCACACACTGTGATGAACGATTCCTACTTGTCGAAAAAAACCACAGCGACGGCGGTGCCAATTAGAAGTACTATGGTGCGGCACAATAACATCGAAGTTGCAACGAGGTCCGAAATCACACAAAATAATTCGTGAGCCCAGTTAGAGCGTGTGAGGGTTGTAACGCTCATGACGCCACCACTGGCTCAATGTGCAATGTTTCTCGTCTTTTGGTGTATTAATCGCATCGTCTTACATCCTAGTCTAGGCGTACTTGCTCATGCGATACGAAAAACATCATTAAATAGTAGTACACGACATCGTGCTCGTAGAAGGGCATTGCAGGGCGGGATCCGGTATCAAGGACAACCATAGCACCACCGAGATCTGGCAATTTGTAAGATACAGTCCACTCCAGTGTGCGTGATATGTGAGATGCATCGTATTCTTGTTTCATCTCACGTGTGCGATAACAAAATTCACATTGCCAAGTTTATTTTTGAGCCATGGAAGTTATGGAATTCGTAAAGGCGGGGCCATGGATTTACACCGGACACGTACTATCACAGAAAAGGTGGAATGTTATCATACAGACAGGGAATATGGCATTTAGGCTGCTGGGAAGGGTCGATGATCTACTTGCTGCAGCAGGACTTCTTCTCTCCACAGGGGATTCCCTCAGACTTGTGGCAGGCGGCCGTCGCAGGGCACTTGCAGCCTTCGGTGATGCACTTCTCTGAAATGAATACATTATTGCCGTCTTCATGGATGCACCAGGCATATTAGCTTCCGTACCCTGAATTAAAGATGGAGTAGGGGCGAATTTTTGACACCATGCTAACCATAATGGGACTGCATCTACACACACGTCTACGTATTGCAAAGTAGCATTTCAATACGTGCTCCCACTTCTTCTTCAAACACAACAAATTCTCACCGGTGCAGCACTCGGGTCGCTCCTTCTTGGCGCACTTGCCGCTCTTGCAGCATTCACAGCCCTCAAAGACACATATTTATTCCCTTATAAAAGGCACTCCTCAACTAGAGCTAGCAGCGCTCCACTGAGGTGTACTCTCCAAAATGCTCCGTCTTCCACGTGCTGTATGGTTTGGGTGTTAACTACTGCTATCAGAGAAGTCTTCTTGCGCTAAAGATGACCAGTAATATGTACCTGGCAGGTGGAGCAGCACTGGCAATTCTTGCCTTCTTCTCCGCAGCAGGTCATGTTGATTGAAGATGAGGACTGGAGGAGGTAGATCTGGAAGCACTGTTGACCACGTTCTGCTTCGCCTCTTCTTATACCCACTCGTGCAGCTTATCAGCGATGTTTTCGAAAGCGATACCATCTTAGCTTCTCTAAAGCTCTTGTTCTCCGAGGCGGAGTGAGAAGTGGAGTTGGAGAAACAGCAGTGGAGATAGCAGCGATTCAAAGAAAGAGGGAGTGAATCAAGAATAAACAGGGGTCGAAAAGGGTCCACGCCTGTGCTATCGGAGTTCTCTGCTTGTCTGCCTCTCCGTCATCAGAGCGAAAGGCAAGCAGCTAAGGGAGATTCTGAGATGGAGAGATGGAATAGTAGGGGAGGCAAGAGAGCGTACAACCCCCGGAGACGCGAGAAATTAGGAACGCCGCGAGTCCACCTCAGGGGAAGGAGGGCGCACGCCCGAGAGACCATGACAACAGCACACAGATTGGTGTTTTTAATTCAACCAAATTGATTCTGATATTGCGCATCCGAAACAAACTACTATTATTACACCGTGAAGAATGAATGAAAATACCATCTTCAAAATTTGGTGCGTGTTACAATTTATTTCGAGCGCAGTGAGAGTAATGTATTCTGATAACACGAATTCATTAGACAATGAGGAATTTTCGCCATATCCAAGTGAGTGAAGTCAATAATATTTGATAGCCTAATTTGACTGTTGCAATTTTTATTTCAAAATGTTCGTTAATCATGTTCAGATGTAAAAGGATGCGATAAATCGAAATGAGCATTGAAGAGGAGGGCATCATCGTGATTATTCAGATGACCGTCATTTCGTGCGCGAAGATCCCGGAAATGCCACTGGAGATTGTGGCAGGAGCCGAGGACGAACCCTTCTTTCGCCAAGCTTCGTATTTCTTCTCCATTCTCGAGAAGCGCAACACTTTCCATCCGAGGAGGTCGCGGAAGCTGCAAGGAAATTTTGAATTACGGTTTTCTTTCTTTTTACTTTCACCCACATTTCTGTGCGTGATAAACGTTCTTTTTATGGAAGGGAAGGGAAGCATGGAAGAAGACGATGGTGAGTTGATGGAAATCTAAGGAGTGAGGATTCGAACCTGCCGACGCAGGCGATGATGATGATGGGATCGAGGGCGGGGAAGAGGGCGGTGGCCATGATGAGGACGTCTCCCAACGTTCCCATCGCTATGCCTGTCAGTGGCACCACGAACACCAGTCCCAGAGGAATGTATGAGGAAATGGAAGGGATCAGGGTCTGCAAAAGGGTAATATTTTTGTGCAGAATTTCATGTTTTTATACCTGAGCAAGAAGTGCGCGAAAGAGTTGCCTCTGGAGTACGCGAGTTTTCTCGGAAGCATGGAGGCTCAAATATCCAGTGTTAGCTAATTATTAGGGATCTTACGCTGCGTTGTTCATGACTCCGAGGATGTGGACGATGCAGAAGATGATAACAGCGGCGGTGCCGAGGAATAGAGCAAGGACGACGAGAATGGCGATCAACGGGGCCACCTCCCAGTCCGTCGACCCGTCGATACCACGGCGCTGAATTCAACCTTGTTACTTTGCTGAGAATACAACAAGGAGGATGGACTGCGCACGTTCATGATTCATCTAGCCTCGTTTTTATATGGTCTTACGTCCAACCGATCATGAAGCAGATCTTGAAGCTGTGATCAGCTGCGTGCGTAGCCCGTTATCCGTATTTTCGAGCGTGGGAATTTGACATTCAGTGATGTTTGATAACAAGAGCGTTAACCTTCGTTCTTGCTATCATTGTCAGAACGAATGATATGTAAGTGAGAGCTAATTTTGACCTGAGAACGTGGTGAAAGATCGCTCGAGATATCCTTTTGAAACCCCAAGAATCCATTTAGGGACTCTGATCATGTGGTCGGAAGAAGCAATTAGCCCCGACCATTCCTCTAATCGTCGCTCGAGCCATTCCACAGGCTTCTTTGCTTCTTAAAATAAGAAATGTCAACGATCATATTCTTTCTCGCATTCAGAGGGAATCGCGTTGAAAACAACTACGCAAGCGTAATTCCGCTCTCGACAACAACTATTCGATCTCTTTCTAATGATGTAGCTCTCGCTCATATTCGGCGGAATTTCGTCAAAAAGTTCCTTTGTAAGGGAATTTAGCTGAAGGGTCGGTTAACCGTGAATTTGTTCTGCAGTCCCGATACGCCCTGCCTTCTGGTGATGTATTTGGGCACGGTAATTATTATTATATTAAAATAAAAAATACCCAGTAGACCATTCCGAGGTACCCGGGATATGGTTCAGACATGAGATCGATGCCGTAGTTCTCCTTGACGAATGGGGCATAGGCGGCGCGGGAGATCTCATTGGGCGAGAAAACGGCGCAGACGCCGAAGAAGATGAAGACGTACAGGATGTCGAAGGAGAGTCCAGCTGATGCCCAGATGAGCCACGGCGAACGCTTTGTCCACGACAGCCAAGGAGGCCTGAAATATTAGATAGATAGCAAATGCTTCTAATGCAGCGCTCGGGCCGTTTCACCACCGAAGACGTGCTTTTCACGTCGTTTGGCAATCCAAAAATAATAGGTTCGGTTCGGCAATAATTGTCTCTGTCTGGACCCGCTCATGAAACACCTAGCAACATTTCGACATACTCGCATAGGGCGACGTAGCGGTAGATGAAGTGGTAGGCGAGCAGCAAGTACGTCTGATAGAACAAGGCAGCAAAGGCAGTCAGGGCGAGCGTCCCATAGGCTGACGGAAGAGTGGAGAAGTTGTAGCCGAAGAAGATGTATCCGAACTCGGTCATGTCGGTCATCTGTCAGACAACATATGTCCTGCCGTAACTATTATCGACGGAATTAACCGTACGGCATGTACGCCAAACACCTTTCGATCTCTCTCCACAGTTTACTCGTTTCTCTAACCGCCAGACAAGTTAGAGAAACGCGATGAGCGTACATTCCGTACGATTAATTCCGCCGACAATATGCAATCAGTGAAGAAAAAAATTGTTTTTCTAGGGGTTTGTCGATTCATTTTGCTCTTGATACTATAGATGGAACCGACTACATGATGATTTTTGGCTGTGATATAGGGGGACTGACAGGAAGGGCAGCAACGTGGACGAAGGAGATGAGGAGGTCGGCGATGGAGAAGACGCCGAGGAGCACTCGATAGGGGCCGATGTGGGCAGTGCGCGAGTCGATGACGATGGAGAGGAGGAATGAATTGGCCACTACCGAGACAGAGGCCGTAGATTAGGTGTACGCCTCAATTTTTGTAGTGGTTAAATTTTATATATAAAATATATGTTAACAAGCGAAATGTTATACAGGCAGTGGAAAGTGAGGCGTGTTGGTGGCTCCGTTTTCAAAGAATTTCTCTCGTTTGTTGTCGTTACGAAGTGGTGAAGTGAGAGATTTCGACGTTTTCTATCGTTACGAATTGGTTGAGTGATAGATTTTGAAGTTCGAAAAAAGTAATAAGATTACGGTATTCACCTTGTGGACAGAGAGCGGCACGAGAGTGTTCATCAGCGATGCCGGGAATAATAAGACGTGAGAAGACGAGAGAGTCCATTGGGTGCTTTGGTATTTTGCGGCTTTTAGATTACGAATTTAGTCCTTGGTGATATGCACACTACTTATTGAAATGAAGATAGAAGAGGCGGAATGATTTTACTAAAAGAAAATTCCTTGGCGGTGGAATGGAAATGTCCGGGGATACTGCCGACATTCAAAGAGGTGCAGCGTATTTGTGAATGAAATGAGGAAAGGCTACGATTCCCCCCGGAACACAGGCATTCGGCTGATCAAACGCGAGAGAGAAGATCGCAGAAATATGAGCACTGCTGTGGCTACAATACTTGCCTTTGCTGTGGGCACCAGGTCGCTTTTCGTAGTTCTTTCGTCCGATTCAGAAATATCAGCGCGAGAGGCGTAAAGGTGGAGTCACTTGTTGTCAAGAACTTATCTTCAGCTCGTGGTCCGACCCTATCCATTCCGTATTATCACAGTCAGAAACTAGCATTTTATTCAGTTTGACATGGTTCACTCGAATTGATGTATGTTTACCAAGCGAAATTGCACGTAAAGCAGTCTTTGATTCGAGATTCAGCGATTTAGCGATCTAGGGGCGTAATAGGACGATAGTCTACTTCTTCTCCTTGGCCTCGGCCTCTGCGGCGAGTTTAGCGAGATACTCCCTGCAGGCTCCCTTGCACGGGCAGCCCGAATCGCAGCTGCACTTGTCTCCAGGGCACTTTCCTGCAGAGATCGACAATTCTCTTAGCTGTATTCCTTGATTTTAGAGAAACGTTTAGTTCGGATACCTCGTTATCGTGGTGCACCAAAAGTATAGCAATTCACCTATTGTAATAGATAAAAAAATTTGAGACGGAAACGCTCAGAATACGCCTTGCGAGGCGGATCAGAATGCGCCGCGTTTTGATGCATCACAATGACATTTACTGATAGCGTGATGTACGTCTACTCTTTTATACTATAGAAGAACCGACCATGGCAGCACTCCCTGGGTGCTTCGACTGGCTTGGCCTCTTCCACTGGCTTTGCCGTACAACAGCTCTTCTTCTCTCCTCCGCCTGCAATTATATTAAAATTTCAGACACCAATACTTTGTTTTTGAGTAGTACATTTAAAGATAAAAAGAGCCTCTAAAGCGGAATTGTATTGCAAGGTTGTTTATCACGGCCAATGTAAAAAAATAAGGACTCACAGGGCATTGTGATGAGCAGTTAGGTAGCTTGAAGTTGGAGAGTAGAAAGCGGTGGCGTATCCATTGAAAACGCCTGCTGTATTTATAGGGAGTGGCTCTCCATCGTTTCGTCAGCTCTCATCTTGCTCTTCTTCTCTCGTTCTCCTCGTGGCGCTTTGTCTTTCTCACGCTGTGCATGTGTGAGAGAGCGTGACAGCGACTACACACACGCGGGACGAGCATTGGAGTTAGCTTGGAGGAGCACAAACGACCGTTCCATTGAACCTTTGTAATGGCCCTGCCATCCTGTGTGTATTTTAATAAACGCTGCACATCCTGTCATGCATGCACTGTGATCACAAGCTCGAGACTGACAGCTCTATAGAATTATTTTTGGTATACCATCACGAGCAGATTGGAAAATGTGTGACGAACTTGTGTATCAGCGAACCAACCACTCTAAATTCGCGTTTCATCCTAACTGTGGTGTATCACTCTCCTATTTCTCGGATTCATATTCTAAATGCGATTTGAAGTGCTGTTTTTTGGGTTTATCACTCTTTATCATGATCAACGGGGCAGGTTGGCTTTGTTCAGCTGCTGGATCTGGGGCGCCGTGAGTCGAATCCATTCTTTCTTGTCTGCTGCTTTGCTTAGACAGTTGGGTTTTAAAACACTTGACGAAGTCGTCTCTTCATCTGAAGACTGGTCGATTAGAAAGATCAGAACGAAAAGTGGGCAGTTTGGCCAACACGCTTTCTGACAAATTGAGAAAGAACTGACCAATGTTCGATGCCCTGATTACCCTCTATCCATTCAGCAGTATCGTGTATAAGAATTTTGGCTTCATGAATCAATCTATGCTTCATGAATCAACCTTTATTTACAAGTTTATTTCACTGACGGTAATTTCAGCACCTTAGCGAATGTATTATGGGAGTCCACATCATTGCCAAAAAATCGTTCCGCACTTATTCACTGCGGTTAGCGAACGTTCCGATGTTCGCGCTCGCGCGACCCGAAGGACGCGATTTTCGCGCTTCCGG
>JACMIG010003372.1:0-10873 GCA_014805385.1 Levipalatum texanum | reverse complement strand
TCCCCTCATCCCCTCCTCTTCCCTCAGCACTCTCGCTTCTCCTCCTCCTTCCACGAACTTCATCTCTCCTCCCACGGCAATGAGATCCGTCGCTTCGTCCACGAGAGGCTCCCCCAGTGCCACGAGGAGGAGGTCGTCGCTGCCAGCCAGGTACCCCCTCCCCTCCTTTTTCCCTCCACCGTCCCCGTTCCAGGGCTCCTGGTTCTTCGTGGATCAGCTTGCCCGTGCCCTGGAGTACGGTATGCTGCTGGCGGACGAAATTCCGCTCGGGACCGAAAACCTTCTGGCCGTCCTGTCCGCATCCCCCGTCCTTCCTAACCGACTTAACGTATACCTGATGCTCCTGAAGGTATCTCCTCTCCTCCCCCCTCCCTCTCCTCCTCCCCTCCAGTCCTCCCGTCGTCCTCCCTCCCACTCGGACCTCCTCTCCGTGGCCCAGATCCTCGTCCACGACGTCATGGCCTCCATTCAGAAGGTCTCCTTCCCCTCTCCTCCCCTCCCTCAATTCTTCCTCTTCCAGGACCTGGAGGACCTCTCCCCCATTCTCTCCTCCACCGACCCAGTCATTCTGAGTGGATCATGGGTGGACTTCGAGGATGACTTGGCCCCCTTCCACTCTGCGTGGGCAGAGCACTTCAAGGTTCCCTCTCCTCCCTCCCTTCCTCTCCTTCCTCTGTTAAGTTGAAGAAGAGGAAGTCTCCCCAGGACCTCGTTGAACTTGCCTTCCACCTCGCCCACTCGGGTGAGTCCATTGGCTGTAGAATGGATGGCAGTGTCCCCAGACGATTAGATAGCTGAGAGGCCGATAGCCATGGATGAGTCTTCGCTCTGCAGGTGGAGAGTGGGAGGAGGGACGAGTCTCCCTCTCCTCCCTCGGTGCCTCTTCCATTTCCCTCCGTTGCCCGGTGGTCGACGAGGCGACGTCCGATCTCCTCCACGCAGCGGGGGCAGCCATCCTTCGACCGGGAGACCACGTAGGCCTCTCCCCTTCCCTTCCCCCCACTCAGAGTGAACGGGGAATTAGTCGAGGGGCCACATTTCCGGGGAGGGAGAGAAGGGAGGCGGCACTGCAGGAGGACTTCGTGTTGGTGTGTTCGAGAGGAGAAGTGGATAGAGTGGGGACACTCCTCCCCTCCGCCTCCCCCTCCTCCCTCTCCCTCGGACTACTCGCTGCTGCATCCAGGGGACACGTTCACGTGTGCAGGACAATACTCGACACGAGGCCAGAGGTGGGGAGAGGACGGGAGGAGGGAGGAGAGGGTGAGGTCGCAGGTGATGACGTCGTCGTCGTCATCGGAAGGACACTGGAATGGACTGAGGGCTGCAGCGTGCGGGAACCACGTGGGAGTGGTGGAACTGTTGATGGAGAGAGGTGAGGGGAGGGAAGAGAGGAGAGGCCACCTTGCAGTGGATTCATACGATATTCATGGGCCATTGGTCAGAGGAAGGGAGGATATTGCAGGAGTGGCAGTGGACGAGTGCGGGAAGGGAGGAAGGACCGCCTTGAGGGCAGCCGCCTGGTAGGGAAGAGGAGGAGGAGGAGGAGGAGGGGGAAGGACTCCTTCCAGGGCCGGCCACTCCGCCATCGTGGCCTGCCTTCTGAAGGCACGGGCAGACATCGAGAAGAAGGACTCGGAGGGGAGGACAGCCCTGATGGCGGCAGCCTTCATGGAGAATCATTCCATCGTGGAGGATCTTCTGAGGGCGGGGGCACGGGTCAACGTCAGTCCCTCCCTCCCTCCCCTCCCCTCCTCCACTCTCTTCTCTCTCTCCAGGAAGTGGATTCATCGGGGGCGACGGCCCTTCACCTCGTTCTCTCCAATGGATGCAAGGGGGAAGGACACAGGAGGACAGTCTCTGCCCTCATGAGTTGTGAGTGGGGGGAGGAGGGGAGGGGAGTCCCTTCCCTCTGCAGTCAAGGCAGACGTCAACGTGGAGGACTCTCACGGCCGTGGCTGCCTCCACTTGGCTGCCTACCACGGCGACGATTCTCTCGAGGCCGTCGCTCGATTCTCCGTGCACGTGGATGGACAGGACGGGGACGGGAGGACTCCCCTCATGCTGGCCGCCAGTCAGGGACAGGCTGAAGCTGTGCAGATACTCGTCAGTCGAGGAGCCGACATCGATGCCATCGACAACCACGTGAGAGGGAGAGGGGAGAGAGGGAGGAGGAGAGTGTTCTACAGGGAAGGACTTCCCTCCTCCTCGCCGCCATCAACGGCCACGTCTCCATCGTCGACATCCTCCTCAGTCTGGGGGCAGATGAGATACACAAGGTGGGAGTGGCCCTTCTTCCCTCCCATGACACTCCTCTCAGGACGACGAGGGAGGAACAGCCCTCCACTACGCAGTCTGCCACCCTTCCCTTCCCCTCACTCGCTCCCTCATCTCCCCTTCCACCGTCCATGCCACCGATGCACACGGCAACCACCCCCTCATTGTCGCTGCCCAACACCCCCACGAAGAGGTGAGAGAGGGGAGGAGGAGGGGAGGGAAGGGACTCCTCCCAGGTGGTGGCCGAGTTGATCTCAGCGGGTTCCTCCGTCGAGAAGCAGTCCCTGGAGGGTCTCTCTGCCCTCCGAGTGGCCGCCCTCGCTGGCCACTGCGGGGTCGTCCGCGTCCTCGCCCCCCACATCGCAGACTGGGAACAGAGAGACCTCGAGGGCACTCCCCTCCTCCATTCCCTTCTCTTCAACAACCAGGTATTCCCCCTCCCCCTCACCCTCTCCTCCTTCCTCTTGAGGTGTGGATGTCCCGTTGCCTCCTCGACCTGGGTGCCTCTGTATCCTCCCGTGACTCCCATGGTCGTCTCTGTTCCCACGTCGTTGCCAGTCGTGACGACGTAGCGGGTGCCCGTCTCCTCCATGGCCAATGGCCTTTCCTCTTCTCGGAGAGGGACGAAGGAGGGCGTAGTCCCCTGATAACGGCAGTGTGGGCGGGCCACGTCTCGATGGTGGCCTTCCTCCTGGAGGCGGGAGTCGATCCGAACGGAGTTGACTCGGCGGGAGCATCGGCCCTTTCAGTGGCTGCCCAGCTGGGACAGAGGGAAATACTCTCACTTCTTCTTCGATTCGGGGCTGATCCTTCCCTCAAGGACAAGGCGGGAAGGACTGCACACGACGTGGCCAGACTGTCGGGGAAGGAGAAGATTGGGTGAGGAGGGGAGAGGGAGGGGGGAGGAGGAGTGGAGTGTTCAGGAGTGTCCTCAAGTCTGCGACGGGGTCGGCGGACTCGTCAGGCTTCGGTAGTATGCCTCCATCTCCCCTGGAGGGTCGGGTTGTTCTTCGTCGTCCATCGCTCGTGGCCAAGTACTAGAGAGAGAGTATCCTTCTCCTTCCTCTTCCCCTCTATCTCTTCGATTCTTTCCTCTTTAGTCTTTCCCTCCATAATAACTGCCAATTGCTTGTGTCATATCAGCATTATTTATTGCATTGTAATAAGTCTTCCGATCTCTTTCACAGTGAGAATGAGCCCGTATTCCCGTGTCTCAGCCAGTGAGCCTCCATCCAATCACAATTCAGCCCTTTCCCGGTGATCAAAGCTTAGTAACAGATAAAGATATTATATTTATTGACCCGCTTCCTCTCTCCTCCTCAGCTTCTTCTTTCAATGGACACGGGGACTTCGCGGGCGCTGATGGACATGGATCCAATGAGTGTGAGTTCCTCGACCTGAAGGAGTGGCCATCTCCTCCCCTCCCCTCCCCCCTCCTCCGCTTCCCCTCTCCTTACCTTCGGATCTAGGAGGATGTTGAATCTCCTGAGTATATGCGTGAGTGCCATTTTCTCCTCCATCATGGCCAGTCTCATCCCAATACAAATCCGTGGCCCTCCTCCGAATGGAAGGAATGCATGGGGAGGGACTCCCCTTCCCTCCAGCCACCTCTCGGGGAGGAACTCGTCGGCGTCTTCCCCGTAGATGGCCTTGTCGAAGTGGATGGAGAGGGAATCGGCCATCACACACGTCCCCGCCTCGATCGAGTAGCCACACACCACTGTCGACTTCATGCACGTGCGGGAGACCGCTCTGTAGGAGGATTATCTCCCCCTCCTCCTCCACCTCCTCTCCCTCCTCTCCTCCCTCCTCTCCTCCCTCCCCTCACCTCGCCCCCAATGGGTAGAATCGGAGAGTCTCCTTGCACGTTGCCTCGAGGTACTTCATCTGGTTGAGGTGGTCGAAGGAGACCTCGTCTTCCTCCCCCACCACTTCTTCTATTTCCTCTTGGCATCTCCGCTGTACTTCGGGATGGCGCGACAACATCCAGGCAGTGTATCCAAGGGCATTGGCAGTGGTGTCGAAGCCTGTAGAGGGACTCCTTCCCCCTCCCTCCTCCCTCCTCCTCCCACCTGCGAGGAGGAAGACGATGGCCTGCATGATGGCCTCGTCGACAGTCAGATTCTTGGTTGTCTGTTGGTTATTGGAGAATTGCCCTTCCTGTGCGTGGTCGATGTCCGTGGTGGAGTCGAGGAAGAGATCGATGAAGTCGCGAGGAGATGAGGGAGGACCGAGGGATTCCTGAGAGGGAGGAGATGAACGAGGAGGAGAGGGGAGGGGCACCCTCTCCTTCACTCGCTCAGTCACCGCTGCCTCGCATTCCTCGAAGATCTCCGTAGCTCCTGCGGCCGCTGGCAGACGGAACTGAGGGGAGGGGATGAGGGTGGAGGTGGAGGAGGAGGAGAGGATCTACCTTGATGGCAGTGTCCCTGATCCACGTTCCGAGAGAAGGGAAAACGACTCCGAGTACCATGAGGGGCTTGTTGAAGTCACGGAGGAAGATCTGAAGGAGGGAAGGCTGGAAAGGTGAGGGGGGTGGGGACCAACCTTCTTGGCCTGTTCAACCCTCTGGTTCTTGAATAGTCGACTCTCCTTCTGGCCTATGACCAGGCGACCGATGACGTCCATGGTGTACTCCATGAAGTAGCTGTAGAGGGACTGGTCGATGGAAGAGAGGGAGGGAGTGCCTGTGGATGTCGAAGGAGCCCTTTCCCTCGTGCTTCTCCTCCATCATAGACACCATCTTCACTGTCGTGTCAGCGACGATCGAGCGAATCTGAAGGGAGAGGAGGAGGTGGACGTGGAGAAGGGGAGGACCTTCTTGAGGTTGGTGACGGAGAATGAGGGTGAGGATATAGCCCGTAGTCGCTTCCACCGTCCTCCCCTCGACTCGAACAGATGGACCCTCGAGTCAGTGTCCACATTGGGAGACAGCGGGTTCTTCTGAATCCCTTCCCTCTCTCCCTCTTCCCTTCTTCTCCTCACTCGACGAGCGTAGAAGTTGTCGAATTGTTTGACGAAGATCTCGTGGACCATGTCCAATTGGCTAGTGACGAGGAAGTTTCGAGTGCCCTCCTGGAATCCGAAGACGGGGCCGAATTCCTGCAGCAGAGACCTCCTCCTCCCTCCCCTCCTCCCTTGCCTTCGTCCACGACTGCACGCGGAAGGCCATGGGGTGGTTGAAGTTGAAGACTTCTCTCCAGTTGCCATAGAAGGGAGTGGAGGGAGGACCGGGGATTCCTCGTCTCTTCCAGTATCCGGAGTGCCATGAGAAGTACCTGAAGAGGGTGGGGGGAGGAGGGAGGGGGAGGAGGTGGAGGAGTACCCGTAGATGGCAGCGATGGCAGCGACGAGAACGACGAGCAAGGCAATCATGAGAGAGGTTTGTCTCCTTCCCTTTGTCACCTTCTTATTTATACTCTCCGTGTCTCACTTGTTTCTGACTCCATTCTGACTTGGCCTCTTACCTCTTTTCTGTACCCGATTCTCTGACATCCTATGCACACAACAAGATAGCTTGTTGCCTCGTTCATTATTTTATTGCTGATGAGTTGTTGTTTAAAGATACTACATCTAATCCAGCAAACGCAATCGCAAGTTCGTAAATACTTCCATGGGTAACTTACCAACAATTCGAATGAGTCATCTTCAGAGCAGCAAGATTTGCTCTAAAATTGTTTTTGTTCTGCAGAGATTTAAAATTCTCGGACTGGGCAGCTCGCTCATCTAAACATAGTGCCTCAGCATAAGGGTTCTACATTTGTATTCTGTAAAATAAAAAAAGATCTTTGATCATTGGCCAGTTTGCGATCTCACGAGTGTGCACATCGAGTACTGTAATTGTGTAAGTGGCAACTTGCCAACCTTCCAACCTTGGGCTGTAGGGACTGGCGTGGGAATTTCAAAATGGTTCTAAAATTCCGCTTTCGGCGGAATCGAGGGCCCAGTGGGACACTATTAATTTACATAACAAAATAAATATTTAACAACGTACGCAAGACCCTGAAAACGGCATGCACCAAATCGCGATTTTGAAGCTCACCAAATTTTTGCTAATTCACGGAATTTGTAGATACATTTGCATCTACATCTGAACTTTTATGCCTAAATCACCAATGGTTCTTCATTTTTTTGTCTTTTCTTCAATTTCTGTATCGTAGTCCACCGTTCACATAATACACCGACTTTGGGAAGAAATCTCCTCATTTTGCGTAAAATGACTGGACGGAAGCAAAATGCCCAGATCTTCGATTTCTCAGTTTCTCCAACTGCAGCCACTTAGAACTAACATCACTAACGATGTATCCGATGTCCAAATCCAGAATTCATTGAAACAGTGAAAATTAAAAATAAAATAAAAATTGTGACGCGGGACACTATTTGACCTTCCATAAAACTTATGGGGTTCAAGATTTTGGGGTGGAACTTCGGTGGATTAACGTACTCCTGTAATAGTTCAGAACACCGTCAAGTCACCTTATCTGAGAGAAAGAACACCGAAAACGAGAGGGTGGAAGTTGCTATTCCGACAAAATGTTCAACGGTAATTTTCCGATAGGCGGAAGGCTTTAGACCTCCTGGCTCTGTGCGCGTTTTACAGTATTCACTTGTGCTAATTAGTGCTGAAAGTGGCTTCGATGTCATCACACTGAGTTTAGAGCTGTAGCCAAAAGAAGAAAAGAAGTTTACGTGACGAGGCGGGCTGTTTGCGCTTCAACCAAACTGATGACAGTTGAAAGTTTAGTACTGAACTTTGGTAACATTGAGTACGCTAGTACTTGTTCAAACTACCGAAGTCTGAAACCAGTGGCAAGAAAGTTCATGGAGAACAGGGAGAGTGAAACCGCGACATCGCAAATTTGCGTCAAGTGCATTCACGTGTCGTTTTCCGAAAGGCGGAAGGCTTTAGACCTTCTGGCTTTGTGCGTGTTATATAGCTATTGCACGGAGCTATGCAGTGCTAAAGTGGCTTAGATGTCATCACACAGGATTCGGAGTATCAGGGTAGCAATCACTTTTTTTGACGTGCTGAACTGCAAGCTACTGAGACGTTGGTTGGAACTATGCTCAAAACGTTCATCGAGTAGGATCATCGAGGTATCCCACGTGCAGGAAAAAATTGAAAATTAAGCCATCTTCAAAGAGAACGAGTTGCAGAAGGAATTAGTATATCGCAGACACAACCTAAAAAATTGCACTCATAACTTACTGCAAATAGTGGCTTCACTTTTGTAGCTCGCACGCGGAACGAAAAATTCCTGGACGCCAGTCCCTACTTGGGCTGGGTACATCGTTCGTGGCATTCCGAAGGGCTTTCTACTTGTATTATTTATCTACATCTGGTTTCGTTTCAGAAGCATGTCGGACGCGTTCCAAGAAGTCTCCCCAGAACCTCCAGATGCGAGTCAACTTCCCTACGTCGCTTCGACGCGCGAAACAATTGACGGTAAGCATGGTGTTGTGTACTAGGACTCCATCGTGGATGGAGTAGATGTAGATCTGCTGTTGCTGCATGCGTAAAGACAACACATTCTTCAGGGATATGTTCGAAGAGAGACAGCATTGTGCGCCCAGACCGAGACCTCATTGAGCAGATCAACGAGTTGTTCCCAACCGAGCAATCTCTGAGCCATATTGACTCCGTATGTGATAATGCATCGCTTGTACCAACTATACTACTTCCAGGTTATTGACACAGTGGAATCGGAGATCGCGGCACTGGATGAAGAACTTGCATCGTTGGTCGAAGGACAGAGCGAAGCTTGCTTGCAGGGAGAACAGGCTCTAATAGAGGTTGGCCTGACATTTGAGACGATTGCTTATGTAGCAGCCATCTTTGCAAACTATTGTTCCAGGCCCAGAAAGCGATGGAAGAGTTGGAAGAAAGAATCGAGAGCATCCGTGGGAAGACTCAGTCGAGTGATGCAGTTGTCAGGGAAATGACTAGGTGAGCATGGGCATTGATTCTCCCTCTAGCTGTAATAAAGAGGCATCATTCGGGATTGCAGGGACATTTCTCAATTGGACGTGGCTCGTCGTAATCTGACCTCTTCCATCACAACTCTCCACCATCTGCACATCCTCCTCGCAGGCGTTGAGAATCTGAGTAAGTTGCTTGATATGGTGTCAGGGACTAAGGGAGGGTGTGTGTTGAGGCGCGTGGGCGGAGGGACGCGACTACGCTTCAATCGCCCGCCAACTTCCTGCTGTCCTCAACGTCCTTCAGCTATTCGAGAGACACTCCCATGTACCGCACATCGCTACCATAACAAGTGAGAGTAAACACTTTCTGCAGAGTTATCTTCTTCTATTCTCGACATGTAAAAAATATTTAGGTGAGCTGGAAGCATTGAAGTCGCGCCTCTCTCGCCAGCTCGCAGTCGACCTCAAACAGGCTTTCAAGGTTTGCTGTTTAGCCATATTTTCTGACGCTATTGTTTTAGAGCGGTCAATTGACGGAGAAGGTGACGGAAATGTGCAGAGTGACGTCAGCCCTCGAGGGATCGGTGCAGGTGAGGAGGCCTCCCTTCCCCTCCTCCCCCCTCCAGGAAGACTTCTGCCGGTGGTTCGTGGATCAGCAGCTCGCAGAGTACTCTCTCTTGTATGCAGAGAATGAAGAGGCTGCGTGGGTGGACAAGATCGAGGAGAGGCCAGTGTCCCCCTCACCTCCTCCTCCCCCTCCCCTCCCCTTCTCCCTCCCCTCATCTCCATTCCCTTGCAGATACAAATGGTTCGTGAGAAAGTTGACGGACCTGGAGAGGACGGGCGTCGTTGGAATATTTCCCCCCGACTGGGAGATGCCACGAAGAATAGCCACTGAGTTCTGCACTCTCACTGCGTATGATTCCCCTCCTCCCATGAATGGCCGAATGGCTGCAGCGACATTCTCGGTCGAATGCTGTCGAGGAGGAGGCCTGATCTCGACTGGAAACTTCTCGGACACGCCATTCAAGTACACCCTCTGCCCGCTTTCTCTCAAATATAACTGCAATTGCAGCACACGAAGATGTTCGAAGCACTCCTCATGAAGAGATTTCCCACAAAGGGAAAGTACAACTTTGATAAGGTCCACTTTTTGGCATGTACATGAATAAGCGACGATTTAGTTAATCTGGAAGGTCTTCGATCCTTTCCTAGACGTTTTCATCGGAGCGCAGGAGCGAACGCTGAACGAGTTCTTGGAAGGATGCGCAACGAAAATACGGTAAGTGCTCTTGGTTGCTGTCCTCGATTGATCGATTGTCCTGCAGAAACGGAAGCGAGTGCCCTTCCCGCGAGACGTCCCTCCATGCAGTGCCCTTCCCTTCCTCCGCCGATATATTCCTCCTACTCAAGAAAGTTATCACGGAAAGTAGCAAGTTGAGCAGCCAGCCCGATGCCCTCCTCAAGTCAGTCCCTCCTTCCCACCCCCTCCACTCCCTCCCTTCAGAGATGTCATCACTGTCGTCCGTACGTGTCTCCGCAACTACGCCCACAGTTGTCTGACTGCCTTCCTCCCCTCGACGGGGGCCACGGGGGCAGGCGGAGGAACGGCAGCCACGGCCCTCTTCCAGAGTCTGATGAGGGATGAGAGTGCTCCCCTGAGGTGCCTCCCCTCCTCTCCTTCCACCTCCCTCTTCCCCTTCAGACTGACTCCCTCCCAGCAGTTCTTCACTTGTTGTGTACTCGCCACTGCCGATTGGTGTGCAGAGACTACGCAGCAGCTACAGGAGAAACTACTACAGAGACTTCCAGTCAGATCCCCCTCCTCCTTTTCCCCTCCCTCCCTTCACTTCTCTGCCCACAGGGCAGCGACATGAACAGCGAGCAGGAGACCTTCTATGCCATAGCCAACTCCGCCCTTTCCGTCCTCGTCCACGATGTCGACTCCTCCTGTGACGCCGCACTCCAGGCAATGACGAAAATCAAGTACTCGCCCCTCCTCCTCTCTCTCTATCCTCTCCCCTCGCAGTTGGCAGGGAGTGGAGCAAGTCGGCGACGAGTCTTCCTTCATCTCCGCAATGCGCACTCATCTCAAGCAGAGTGTCCCCGTGATCCGAGACCTCCTGGCGGACAGGAGGAAGTGAGGCCCCGCCCCTCCCCTCCCCCTTCATTTCCTCTCTCAGATACTTTGCCCATCTGTGCCTGAAGCTGGCGACGCAGCTTGCCCATAAGTACGTGGGGGCTCTCTTCCGATGCAGACCAGTCTCGACCCACGGTGAGAGGGGAGAGGGAAGGGAAGGGGAGAGAGGAAGGTGCAGGGGCTGAGCAGCTCCTCCTGGACACTCACTCCCTCAAGATGTTCCTGCTCGTCCTCCCTGGAGTGGAATCTTCCCTCCCCGCCAAGCCTCCCTCCGCCTACGTCGCTGCCGTCAACAACATTCTCTCCAAGGCCGAGATGATGCTCAAGATCGTGATGGCCGATATCCACTCGGGGGAGGAATTCATCAACAACTACGTCAAGATGCTGCCAGAGAGCGACGTGGCCGAATTGCAGAAGGTGGGAGAAGGAGAGGGGGAGGAGGGGAGGGCGACTGCAGATACTGGACATGCGAGGGATGAAGAGGAGCGAGCAGACGGGTCTTGTGTCCATGCTCCGAGGTCGACGGGGGGAGGAGGC
>JACMIG010003370.1:0-12429 GCA_014805385.1 Levipalatum texanum | reverse complement strand
GGCTCCGCCTTGTTGAATTATAAACGACGCGACCAGTTAGCATGCCAACGCGGTATTTCATCATCGCAATTGCTGCATCTTGACCGCTCTGTCCTGTTTTCAGTGCCCCTACGCGGTACGCCTTGCCACGATTGAGCTTTTTAAAAGTATGTGGCCGAATCAACGTGTACACGTAAGTCCGTGCATACCGCAATATACATAACTTATTGTTAGCTGCAAAGGTACCCCAAGAGACGGCTCCTCAAGAAATGAAGCGGATGTGCAAATCATTCCCTGGATTCGACGAAAAGAGGTGAGCTATTTATCCTGATGCCGTCGATCTGCAGTCGTGAATAAGTTATTGAGAGTCTTGAGGTGGAACGAGTTGAGCAGCGAGGCGATGATGACGGCACTCCGGGGAAAGTTCCAACAGAACACTTCTCTCGGCAACTTCTTGAGGGATACGAGGAACATGCCTCTTGTAGAGGCTTCTCCCCATGATGCCGTGTGGGGTGTAGGTATGTTTGCAGAAAGGAGGCCGAATAAATCTTGTTACAGCGCGCGGACTCGACGATCCATCACTTCTCTTGACCTGCCCCGCCTCCCACATTCAGACCTCTGCGACAAGCACAAGTCGATCTTTCGTTATCACCATTTATTATTGTACTTGTACTCTCTCCTTCTCATAAATCGCTCTACTCTCTGTGTGCATTCTATACACTGAACGCGACACAAACGGCGCCTCGACATCCGAAGTCGATTTAAGCTATACTTATCCCAGTACGCGATATTGTAAATCTACTCAACGGCCATATGTAGCGTGCGAACGCGCGCCTTCGCGATGCCGCCGACGATGTCGACAAGTACACGCACCTGCTCCGTGAGCGTTCAAAAGTCGAGGAGCAGTGCTAGTTGAGTCACCCGCTCCTCTTCTCCTTGTCTAAGGAGGGCGAGGCCCTTGGTGTCTGCGTCATTTCCCCAGATGTGTCTCCTCTCTCTGACCCTTGGCGAGAGAACAAGGGTATTTCACCACATTCCCCTTCTCAGTTGCTGAGCCCCCCTTTTCTGTCCCCCCATCTTATGCATACCAATTGATATCTATAAGGACTCTATGCTCTGGTCATCTCCTCTTCTGTGGATATTCGTTTCCGATTCCATCGAATGCCACTGAAGTTCCGGCCTCTGACTCTGCTTATTTCACAACATTCGATTGGATAGTTCCAATCTTACCAATTATTTTGTAAACGACTCGACCAGTTGGCATATCAACGCGGTATTTCGTAATCGCAATTTGAGCTACATCTTGATCAATAAAACCTATTTTCAGTGCCCCTACGCGGCACGCCTTCCCAAGATTGAACTAAAACAATGTGAGGAACCCAAGCAGACACGGGTTATGCCCACATGATAAACAAGTTGTAAAATAATTACAGGAACTTCTCGTTCTACTCGGAGCTATAAACACGAGTGAGGCAGTTAGCAGGTTCAAGTGCTCTGTGACCATCAACGTGTACACGTAAGTCTGTGCATACCGCAATATATGTACATAGCTTATCTTGAATACAGAGATTACACTGTGCAAATTCCGGAGAAAAGTAAGTATTTTACCCGGAATCTAGGGAATACCATCCCATTCCGGTTAAATATTTACTTTTCTCCGGAATTTGTAAGGTAATCCCTGGCCGTTTTTTTGCCGAAACATGAATTGCCATTATTATTAGCTGCAAGGGGCGTATGTGATTCAGTTGACCACGAAAGGTTAGAATAGACAATTGAGGGACGAACGTAGCCCGTCACGTGATTGTCCGTGCATGGGAATTAGAACGCTCAGGGTCCCCGGCAAAATGAGCAGTGTGTAAACAACGATAGCAGCAAGATAAAATATTATCCGAGAGTATACAATTTGACGTTGAAAAAAGGCCATGGTTGAGTCCGTCTTCCGACCGATGCCATCAGGGGAGAGGAGGATAGGGGACTACGGGGAAAAGAAGTAGTGGGAGAAGTGATCGGAAATGTCGAGAGAGTGGGCGACGCTGTAGACATATGAAAATCTGATATTTACAGCATCGCACTTGGAGATTCTCCTTCGACAAAGTATGGCCAGGCTCCCGATAAGGCAACGACAGTTAACGGAGGCTGGTGAGTTAAATAGTGTTAAAACTGATGACAGTTACATTTTAATAATCGAATGCACGACAATTTGACATGATGGGAAATATTCAGGTTCTATAGGCCTATACATTGGAGGAGTTCAAGTATCTACTGACATCTTCTGCGATCTGCCTTCTGACGTCATCAAAAGTGAGAAGGAACAAGACAAAAATGAATTTAAAAATTGTTTTATTCTTTTATCACATGTACCACTTATGTTAATAAAATAGTGACTGGGATCTTTTGTGTGATAAATAGTTAAATCATATCTATTCCATAGAGACATGAGCAGTCCGTAGCTGAAAGTAATCAATTTGGAATACCGATCCTTCGCCATTCTCTTTCGAAAGATCAACATTTATCGAAAGATCAAACTCAGAAATCAGATCAATGTAGCTAACACAAAGACCACGAGCAGTCCACAAATGGCTGGAGCCCCGTTGGTGGAGGTGGGGGGAGGAGAAGCGGACGAGGGTGCCGCTGGACTCGAGCTAGTTTCTGCTGGAGACGTGGACGGTGTCGTTGTTGACGAAGTAGTGGAAGTCGATGTAGTAGGGTAGTAGCGCTGGAAGGATTAGCTCATTCTTTCCGTTCTTTGAGCATGAAGTGTAACCGATCGTTCGCTAACTCTGCAGGTCTGTACACTAACCGAGTACTGTTCCAATAGTGGTCTCCTCTGCAGTGGGTAGGGGAAGGGTGTGGAGTAGTCATCGCCTCTCAAGAAGGATCCGATCATCTGGAGGCTCGGCCCTGAAACTTCCCCTGTCTCCTCCTCTCCCTTCTCCTCGACCTCCTCTGTCCATGGCTACTCGCCCCCCTGCTCCCTTCACTGTCAGCACATCGATGCGGAGACCCGGGAGAGAAAATGACTTGGCGTATCCCGCCACCTGATTGCTGTAGAGCCATGGCTCGTGGGAGGTCTGAAAACAATATTTATTGTTAGTCGTTATTGAACCGTCTTCAACCTCGTTGTACTCCTTCTCGTGTACGAGTCCCTCAACGAACAGCCGAGTCTGCATGAAAGTTCCCATGGTGGAGAGGTCGCCAGCGTAGAGAAGAACTCGAATTCCACCGGGGTTCGATGATAGCATCTGGGATAATAGCAATGCCGAGTGGTGAAGCTAGTCCTTTCACCTCGAATGTGGCAGTCATATCGTGGTGTTGGGACTTGTAAGAAGAAGCGATGGCCGTGCTGAAAGGGGAATATAACTATAGTGCAGAGCCCGAAGCTCACTTGCACATCTCGAAGGGCTGCACCATTTCGCTCGGGACGTTTAGGGCGCTACGCATAGATCTCTGATACAATGATCTCGTTGCAGCTATTATCAAGTTAAGACGAACTTGATTGAGCAGCTTCTCCGCTTTGGCACTGGCATAACACGGGAAGCCCGCCTGGGAATCGGTGGAGAGGGGATCGAAGCTCTTTCCATGCCCTGTCCCATAACAATCCTGGTTGAGATTATCGATATTGTTCCTAGAACTCATTCATTCCCCCTTGGTATACACAAATAGCTCACAGTTTCATCCATTTGGAGTTCTTGGACAGATCCGTCAGGGCCACTAGGCGTCGGCTGCAATCGTCCTGGAAGATCAGATTAGTGTCAATAGGAGAAAGAGTTCCAAACAATGGGCTGGAAGTCGGCATCGAAGTGTTTATCGTACGGGCACCACAGCCCTGAGAGCGTCTCTGCATCGGAGCCTCCACAGCACGGGCGGAGTGAATCGTAGTCGCTGAATGGTCATTGAAAAAGGCCTATGTGATAAACGCAGCAACGGTATGGTGACTACCATCCAAAGAAATTGTTCGTTTATCTTGTAAACCTGAATCCAACCTCTTCCCAATCACTCCGTGCATGTAGAGGAAGAGGGGATCGCTGCGGAGCTGAAAGGACTATTTTTCCCTGTCTCTTTTTTCCTAATCATACTTTCTGCGTGCTCGACAGTTCTCCGTTCCCAACGATGAGTCCCTTCAGTTGGATGCTCGATCGACCAGTCTGAATTGGTCGTTGCCCTCATCAACCACTTCGAAGTTCACCAGTCTCATCGTGATAATTTCTTTGGAAAGCAACGGAACAAGCACTCCGCCGGAATAAGACTGCCCCGCGATGTAGAGATCCTCAATT
Source organism: Levipalatum texanum (assembly GCA_014805385.1). Classification (NCBI taxonomy): domain Eukaryota; kingdom Metazoa; phylum Nematoda; class Chromadorea; order Rhabditida; family Diplogasteridae; genus Levipalatum; species Levipalatum texanum. The sequence continues at coordinate 8,176 of JACMIG010003370.1, read as the reverse complement.
TTCATGATTTTACAAGAATAAAAAATCAATAAAAAAATCGTGGGAATCTCTCACTGTTTTGCTATACATCGGATGCGCCGTGAAGAAGTCCTCGAGAGCTGCGTACAAATCGGAGATCGTCTTCACCAACTTCATCACAAGTCCCCATCCAATGATCTTACCTGTTGATCACTATAGACTGTGTCGTTGTTCATGGAGGCGTCCTGCCAGGCTAGTCCCACTCCCCTCACGGTCTCGATGTAGAGAACGTGGACAGCCTTGTTCCACGAGTACACGTTCTCGAACAGAGTGCGACCGTCGGAATTCGGGCTGAAAAAATAATCGGTGAAATAATCATTTCATGGTCTTACAATTAGGCGAACTGTCTCTGAAGAACTAAAGCCAACCGGAAGGGTCCATTCTCGACGAATAGTCCACCAAGGGTCGAGCAGCCCTTGTCTCCTCCCAGCCACAAGACCAAGGGAGACTTCTGGTCCTGTCCATGGGCCTCCACCAGCCAGTAGAAGAGGTATCCTTCATCCGTTGCCGTCTTGAGATATCCCGAGTAGGAATCGAAGGAAGGCTCGAAGGTCAGGCCGGGAATGGTAAAGACTCTATCGGCCATTCGGCGCGTTGTGGTTGGTGAAGGAGAGGCGTAGTACTCCGCTTTGAGAGGCTTCCTTTCCGTAGAGATCCCAGCAGAAGAGGGGATGGAGGAGTTGTAATCCACGTGGCCGTTGGGGTCGGCGGGGTTGATGAAGTTCCACATCGTTTGGAGCATGGAACCGGGACGATCGATGTTGTCGAGGTGACCGGCGCCCTGAACTTTGCTATTGAAGTTGAAAGCAAAACTGTAAAGTTTGCCTTGACAGTCAGCAGGTCGAATGTGACTCCGGTCTCGCCGTCCCTCCAGCTCTTGACGTAACCTCCGAGATCCTGTGAGACGTTGAATAAGAACCGAAGATCTCGACAAGCAAACCTGCCAGTCCTCCGTGAAGTAGAACCAATCCGAAAAGTGCTTTACTTTTGTCATGGATCGCTTCGCGGCGAAGTCTTCCATGAACCTGAACAACGTGTCTGCGAATCTCAAATAACGATATTAAATTTCCAAGAGCGATCTACTTTCGCGTTTCGAGAGAGTTTTTGCGGATTCGAATTCATTTTCATCAAAACTTTTTGATTTCGAAAATTGTATTCGCCATAGAGAAATAGCGGTTATCTTACCACTGGTTTCCCATGAACTGGCAGGCCATGTCTGCGTCTCCATTGAGAATGAGAAGGCGCAGCTTCTGGTCGAGGGCCTTGACACTCGACAGGATATTCTGGAAGGGAGGAAGGGATGGAGAGGGGAGGGGAGGAGGGACTGACCTCGAAGGTGGGTGTGGTGTCGAAGTGGGACTCGCGGTACTCGGCACTGAAAGAAAAACATTATGGGCATGTAATCAATCGCTTCCTTTTTTATTGTTTCATATCTCGCCTCGAGAAGGCATTGAAATTGTCAGGCCCAATACCTCTCCTTCGACATGCCAAATACCTTTGAGAAAGCACAGGTGAATCCCCTGTGCACGGATACCACGGGGCAACGGAATCGGGGATGTGCATGGCCTTCCTGACTTCGGGTCTGCAAGATCTCTCAGTCTCCATTCTCTCTCTCCCTCCACCTGTTCAGATACGGCGTCTGTCCCTCGTAGCAGTAGTATCCTTCATTCCCGTCCGTTGAGGCGTAGTTCATGCGTTTGGCCTCGTCCACGAAGGGATTAGCGTACTTGAGAGGGCGGATGTCGCGCTTCATTCGCTTCTGAACACCAGGGGGAATTTAGGCAAGGGACCGCAGGACATTAGACGCCGTTGGAATTAGGCGCACTTGGGTGTTCGACAATATCTTCTCTTTGTGATTTACCTCTGAGATGGCATCGTTCCAGGACGGTGGCGGTGGCCTCCGCGATACATAGCAGTCCTCGTATGGGTTGTAAACCGTGTGGAAACTGAAGCAGTTAGAAGTCTTTCCCTCTCAGTTATCCTCTCAATCTTTTTACCCCGCATTCCAAACAGCGACTGGTCCCTGCTGAATAACTTCCATGGCACATCGGCCCTCGAGCGTCGACGTGTTCGTCGACGCCGGAATCGGATGGCCGTAGACGTCGAAGGGAGTGTCCTTGTTGAAGTAGGTTCTGACAGGACAGGCGAATGACCCCTCCACTAGGCCAGGCTCCAACTCACCGAGCCCAATCATAGTACGCCATGGGTCCCGTCGAATTCACTGCGCACTCCTTCATCCGATCAAACTGCCTGAAAGCGATCTATTGACGTTGAGGACCTCGAATGTGGCCTACTCCTTGCTCTTGAAGCCCTTGAAGTAGGTGAGTGCAATGGCGCTGTTGACTTGGTCGTAGAGAGAGATGAGTGCATTGACAAGCACGATTCCCTGCAGATCCATAGTACCCCGGGGGATCGTCCCGTCCTGAACGGAAGTATTGATATCGATTGATTTTTCGATCACCAACCCTCATGGCATTGAGCAGCCCGTCAGTCAGCGTAGGAATGTAAACACCCGCGTAGGATTCACCTGAAGTACTGAAGGAGTATTGTGATCGGGAGAATTGCTCCATGAGCTATCAAAGTGGTGTGCACTTTCTAACATTAGCCTGTCGTTTCTATAATGTGATGCGCTGAAGGAAAAGGCGTGCACAACGATACCAGTGATGTAGAATTTCCGTCCCTTGTACTCCGGGAAACGATCGAAGAATTGGATGAGCGAGTGGACGTTGTCGTGCGCCGTCTGAAAGAAGTCGACGACTTGTCAACCCTTTTCAAGATGTCTGCAATACCCTGCCGAGAAGGTGTGTTTTACCTCCTCATCGCTGTAGACATTCTCGTCGCTAGGCGCGTCACTAGCCGTGAACGAGAAGCCGACGTCCCTCGGGGAGTCGAGGAAGAGCAGATTACCGATCTAAAAACATGCCAACATTTAAACGTCGAAGAATAAAACTAATATCGATTAATGGAACTACGATCCGACCACGCTTAATACCTTACTTGCCTGCCGTTCAGTGAACAAATTACAGATTTCGCTTTCACCTTGTGCCACGAGAAGACATTCTCATACAGCGTCGTTCCATCGCGATTCGTTAGAGCGGGACCGAGTTCCTAAAGGACAAGAAATGAGGGATCGAAAGTGTTCCCGAACCTGAACGAGCCCCGTCATAGACGAGCATCCAGGGCCTCCATTCAGCCATAGAATCAAGGGCTTGTTGGTGGGATCCAATTCAGCTTCGACGAGGCTACAAGAGATCAAAGATCAAGTTTAAAAGGGAGAGAGAGTGACTGACTAATAGTGAATGTAGTGGCCAGGGGCAGGATTGAAATATCCAGAGAACTGAGCCACAGGCAGATCGAATGTGGTGCCTGAAGAGAGAAAATGTTCATTCACATCCAGAGGCAACATTTGTGCGCATCCCTAATATACAGACCGTCGTTAAGAAAGTTGTGAAATGTATCTATTATACCTGGAAGTCCTCCGACAACTCGATCGCTTTCCCTGCTCCCTTGCGGAGGAGGAGGCGGACGCGTCTTCGTTTTCTTGTTGCTACTTTCTTTCTCCGTTTCTCGCTTCGCCCGCGAGTTCAGGTCCTCCTGTCCGACCTGCAACGAGCCTTGAGCAGAAATGCTCGGTTTGATACCGTTTCCTGCACCCAGAAGCGCTCGGTCAAACGAGCCAGATCCATGTCAAGAGGGATCGGCTTGGAATAAGGCTGTCTGAATGTGTGCCATTCATTGTAGTTTCGATTGATCGCATACTGATCGAGGAAAGCGCTGAGCATCTGCAGTGCGGGGCCGGGACGATCCATGGGGACGAAGTGGCCGGAACCCTGGAAGAACCTCTATATTCCATATCCGAGATCTGTCCAGCCTTGACAGTCAGCAAGTCGATCGTAATGTTCACTCCTACGAAACGCTGCGTGTAGCCCGCCAGCATCTCTTGGTACCTGGAACAGAAGAAAGCAATCAAAAGAGAAATCTCTGCTTACCTCCAGGCCTCCCTCTCCTTCGGCTGCTTTAGCCCGTGTCTCTCCTCCAGTTTCTCAATGAACCACTGATCTGCCAGGAAGTTGCACGCGTTGTCGACGTCTCCATTGTAGATGAGCACGCGGAGGGGGTATCCTTTTCTAGAAAATTCAGAGCACTAACAAAATGTTTAATGTTTACTGTATCATCCTGTCCCAGTATTCGGTGGTGTCCGGCGTTGTCCAGTTGTAGGGGACCTTGTCATGGCTGCAGAAATAATAAAATCCTGAGGCTCTTCTTCATTCTTACGAGCACGTCGTCCACGTGAAGTTCTCGCTGACCCGAGCGTGGAGGGCAGTGTGCACCTCCGGTAGACTCATGTAGAGCCTGGAACTCGGTAAGATAAACGAAGTAACGAGATGCAAAACACCGCCCAATTTCTATCTCCAAGTTCTTACTCTGAAGCAGCTCTTCCCCAGCACGGAAATCCATCCTGTCCATCGGACGATTCATGGGAGACGAGTAGCTGTAGGAGCTTCCCTTCCCTTGATCATTTCCTCCCTCCCACCGCCTGATCAACGAATCCCTTCTTGGCGTACACGGGCTTCTTCAGATTCGGCTTGGCAGTTCCGAGCTTTGATTTTTCGTAGCAGCCTTGGTAGACGTTATAGACGGACTGCGGACCACTGGGAGTCATTATCTTGGTCTACCATTTGGTCCCTCATATCGCGTCAAAATCAACAATTTGCTAACTGACTGGAAGACTCGCTGCTGTGCTATCTCCGCTACGCGAACGCTGCACGCATTGTTGGGGTCTTTCGGCGTCACTTTTCCGCTTCTGGAATCATCTCTTTTCTTTCTCCTTCCTGCCGTTGCCTTACGCATTGATATACACGAATGGAGTGTAGTCGCAGAACTCAAAATACGCCGGGTCTCCTGGATGCAGTGATTGGGGGCAGCACTCCGCGAGCGAGAGCCATTCCCTGCAAAAACGTGAGCGCCTTGAACGATAGATAAGAAGCGTGCGGCATGAAGGTAGGAAGTACGCACTCTTTTCCATAGGATCCATGCCAGTACATCATTTGAATGGCAGCGTTGATCTGTTGCAGACCAGAGAGCTGCCCGTTGCCTATGGCGAAACCGAGGAAGTTCAGGCCAGATAGGGAGCCATCCTGGAATTTCAACGGATGCTCTAGAGTACTAACACTTACAGTAATCTTGTCGATGAGAAGACCCGCTGTCGTGGGGATGTAGATGCCGGCGTAGGACTCCCCTGGGAGAGCGAATCTTTATATCCAGTAATCAACTTGACACCATCGACTTTTCGTTACACTGATTGTGCGAAAAACTTAATCCTTCCAGAATACAGTTTGGCAGGCGGCATCACCAACAAGACAGACCCGTAATGTAGAAAGGCCGGCCCAAGAACTCGGGGAAAACGACGAGGAAGTCGCGAAGGGCCATGTAGACGTCCGTGGCGCTCTGGATAGAATGCAGATGATTGTGGGGAGGAGAGGAGCTCGCCCGAGTATCATCCCACTTGTCGTCAGTGTTCTCGCTCGTGTTCTGGTATGAGAAACCGACCCCGCGAGGAGACTCGATGTAGAGTACGTTCGCGATCTGAACTATGCTTTTACAATTCTCCGGAAGCAGAGATAACGATGAAGAGAAACAAAATAATGGGGAGGAATATATTGCCGAGCACCAAAACGCGGCGCATTCCCTTGGTACCGTGGGGATGCGCAGCTTTTGGCTCTCGACAATATAGAAAACCTCGTTATATGGAGAGAGATTAACCTTGTTCCAAGCAAAGGCGTTCTCGTAGAGCGTATCTCCATCTCGATTGGGATGGAATGGACCGTTCTCCGTCAGCAGCGCCGAGTACCCGGAGCAGCCCGGACCTCCTGAGCGTTTTGCAATTTTTTCAATATTTGTGTCTCGAGATTGGATAATTTTCTTGTTTTAGTTATTTATGCCTTTAGGTAGCTGGATTTTATATGCTAACCTGTCAGCCACAGAATCAGTGGATCATTGGCTGGCGATCGTTGCGATTCGAGGAACCTTCAAAAGGAGTCTCCCCTCTCCTCTCAAGGGGGCTTCAACCAGTAGTGAAGGTAGTTGCCGGGCGTTGTCTTCAGGTACCCCGCATACATCGATGCATCGTAGTTGAAGGTGAGACCGGGAAGATCAAAGACGCGGTCGGCTTCCTTGCGAGATACTGGAGAGACGACACCATTGACGTCTAGAGAGGGAACAGTACGCCGAGGAGGCGAAGGAGCTTGATATTCACGCTTTATCGGGGCTGGGACGAGGGAGATGCCAGTCGAGTGAGAGTAGTTCTGAAGTAGGGAGATGGAGATGAAGATTTGGAATTATCGAGGAAAATGGCAAGAGAGTATTCTCCACATCGCTTTTCCCATCAATAATAATTGGCCTACATTGCCGAACAAGAAGTTGTTAATAATCTGGAGAACGGGTCCGGGACGATCCATGGAGACAAACTCGCCCGCTCCCTTGGAAGAGAATTCTCTTTTCATTGGAGTGGAGTCCTACCTTGACTGTCAGCAAGTCGACGGTTACGCTGTCCCGTTTCCATTGCTTCGCATATCCGCCACCTCGAGGGGCTGACTGTAATTCGAAAGTCGGACTTCTGTTGTTTAGCGAACGATGGAAATGAAATAGAAGGAGGAACGGGCTCAACTGACTCCGTTCGCTCTGGTATAAGTCCACTCCTTTCTCTCCATCGCCACGGCCATCCCGTTCCTCTCCGCCATTCGTTCCACGAACCACTGAGTCCCCAGGAAATTCCGTCCGAGACCAGCGTCGCCGTTGAAGAAGAGCAGCTTGAGGTCGAGGCCTGTCACAATGCAAAGCTTTTATATCAGTCAGCATTTCTGACCAGAATTTAGGATCGAATCGACGACGGCCGTCGAGAAGTTGTGGCGGAAAGCGTTGTTGATGTCGTTGCTCAAATGCCACTTTATCCCTCGGCGAATTAATCATTGCGCAGAAAACACCAGTCGTCCTATTAGGTAAATACAGTAACGAAACCGCGCTTTTACACCTCGCTACTGCGTTTATCTAATAGGATGAAAGGAACCTTTTGATCAACAATTATTTCTTACCTACAGTACTGCCATATAGGTGCGGCGTAGGGGACGTGAAGGGCTGTGCGAACCTGGAAATAAGGGCACTTAGAAAGAATATTAAAGAAATCAAACCTCTTCCAATCTCAAGTAGACAGTGGTCGACTCCAATGCATAGCAGGGGAATCCGTTCAGGGCATCCGTCGAATCAGAGTTGAGCAGTGACTGAATTCAATTTGAAGTTGAACGTGCAGAAATTGTCACACTGCTTGGTCGACAAACTCTCCATTGGAGATGGAATCAGGAGGAGTTTTTCGGAGAGCATAACAGTCCTGATACGTGTTGTAACGCGAGTTTCTGAATAAGGCAATAGATAAAATCAAACAATTCGTACAGTGCTGGCTAATCCCCCTGCAATACGGGGATCCCCAAAAATCCCCATGATGAATTGCGGCCTTGGTTTTGTAGCTATTGACTTCTGGTTTTCCGTATCTTGTTACTCGTCGCTTGGGCCATTTTAAAAAAAAAATCCGAAAAAAATCAGTCATAAATCAAACAGCGGATTCAGAAAACGGCCAAAACCGGGTCATCCGTGAAAAGCAATAATACCCTGATTTTCAAGGCCCCTCCCTCTTTTTTTTAAAAAGGGGGCGGGGCCTTGGCGGTCTCGAGGCGAAAATTGAACTTCAGGGTATTATTGCTTTTTCACGGATGACCCGGTTTTGGCCGTTTTCTGAAGCGGCTGTTTGATTTATGACTTCTGAATTTTTTTTGAAAAATGGCTCAAACGACGAGAAACAAGATACGGAAAACCGGAAGTCAATAGCTACAAAACCAAGGCATTATGGGGATTTTCGGGGATCCCCGGGGATCCCCGTAGTGCAAGGGGATTAGCTAGCACTTTACCCTGACATGAGCCAAAAATGAGCAACATATGAGTCCGTCCGCGTAAGGATTGAGCAGTTTCGCAGATATCGCGCACTGGCTAACTTTTCTTGTCCGCTGGGGCTCATATTCTGGTTAGAGGTACGTCAGGTGTAGGAAAGATGAAAAAAATTTAGAGTGGCCAATTTCGACCACGGGTGTTGTAGCTGTGCTTGCTCGAA
>JACMIG010003369.1:0-12430 GCA_014805385.1 Levipalatum texanum | reverse complement strand
AAATGCAGACACAGGCGAAAGTACACGTGCACTTTCGCCTGCGTCTGCATTTTAGCATATTTTATCCACAATTTCCACAGCTCTTTTACGGACCGGAGTCTTGCTCCTACTCCTTCTTTAATCATATGCTTTCCAGTAAACGACCTGCTACTTCGGTGGTTGCAATGGAGAGTGCTCGTCCGACTGTCATAAAGAGGGAGCCTGGGGGTAATTCAACGCTCCTTATTGTGGAGAACCCAAACGATGCAAATTGCCACGGCACCGTAGGAACATGCTGCTCTTAATCTACCGCCTTTTCATTGCCACTTTGGTAAGGTATTATACCATTGTCCTTCCGGAACGGGAAGAAAATGGTATGAGAGTTTCGTCAAACAGCTCATAATTCGTAGAGAATCTTTCTCCTCGCGAAGAATCTCGGCGAATTTAGGTTTTATCTGCATTTTACTTGGAATTGTTTTCATTTCTTTTATTCCGTTCGTATTTTCTCGAACCTAAATTGAACATATTTTATTTTCAGCGAGGCTAGCTAATAAAGCAGATAACCATAATGCTTCGACCCATAAGAAAAGGGATTCATTAAAGAAGGAGTAGGAGGAAGATTCCGGTCCGTAAAACAGCTGGGGCAATTGGGGACAAATATCGCAGAAAAATGACTACGGTAACACCACGGAATTTTGCAATTGCAGTTTAGAACGATTTCGCATTACCTTCCGGTAGTTCGAACTGGCAACGTTCCACGCCCCAGATAGACAATTTACCATTGCTCCATGAACTCGTGAGCGCAGTCTATGGCGCTGCATTGCGCAGACCAGACTGCCCAAAGCTACCGTATCTTATTCACCACTTTTTCAAGAGCCATATCTCATGATAGAATAGAGTATGACAGGAATGAGTGGTATGAAACAACTCGTCACAACGAGCTAAATCCGTTGATGTCGTATACTCGCGTTTAAAAGTTCCTCCTACTCCTTCTTTAAAGAAGGAGTTCGTGCAATCAAATTGGCATCGGGGAAAATGCACTGGAACCAGACTCAGGCCAAAAGTGCATTTTCCCCTGCGTAAATTTGATTGCTCGAACTTCTTCTTTAAACAAGGAGTAGGAGCAAGATTCCGGTCCGTAAAACAGCTGTGGAAATTGTGGACAAAATATTATAAAATGCAGACACAGGCGAAAGTGCAAGTGCAGAAATAGACGCCCACCCTGGCCTGAAACAGGCGAGAATCAGTCTGTCTCTCACTTCCTGGACATCCATTTCTTAATGAATGTCCATTAGCTTTTCTTCCTCTGTCAGAAAGTTCAATGGACTTCCAGACAGTCGAGAGTATCGCCTATGATCTTTATTGGACGTCCAGACGTCCGTCCGTCCATCAAGCCTTCCCTAATTAAAGGAGGGGTTCGGAGACCTTCAGTGTAGAAATTTGGCAGCTTGATGACAATGATAGAAGTTATAGTGCATAGGGCGCGAGATCTGAGGACTTGGCAAGCTGCCAATATGATGGCAGGTGCGAAATTTGAATTTCGCGCCGTCCCTGTTCGTCAGGCCCGACGTTCTAAACGCTCTATCTCACCATAGAAACATCTAAATGCTTAGTGAGATAGACCATTCGATTGGATTTTTCAAGCTCTACAACCTGAACATGGTCACGTATGAGACTCAGAAGGTCCCCGAACCCCTCCTTTAAGAGCCGCATGTTCCCACCGCATTGTGGGAATTTGCCCGGTTTGGGTTCTCCGCAATAGCTCTATTTCATGCTCTAGAAAAGAAACCTTGCAGGAATGGAGGAGAACTGGAGAGAAATAATCGTAAATTTGGTGAAGCTGCTGCTCATTTTCCCAAGGGCTTTTTTGAGAGTTTGTGCTTTGGCGGCGCGTTTACAGGAAAGACGTTGTGCTGCAAGCCTAGGCCACCGTGAGTACTGCCAGACATGTATACAACTTTTTTGTCTGGAATGTTCTGGCTGAACGCGAATTCTCCCTGCTACGAACAATTTCGTGACTAAACTGGCGCCGAGGTGTGATTCTTTAGAGTCCCCTGATTACTAAAAACACAAGGAAAAAGTTAGGAAAATTATTTTCCGGAGATATGGGCCATATACATATCTCCGGAAAAAAAATTTTCCGAACTTTTTCCTTGTATTTTTGTAATCAGGGGACTCTAAAGAATCACACCTCGGCGCCAGTTTGGTCACGAAAATGTTCGTGGCGACCCTTTAACGTTTATTGGCAGGGTAATCGCGGAGTGCCTCTTCCCGACGCCTCAATTTGAAGAGATCGGCAGCATGGGCCCTGTTGAGAAATACACTGAATGGGAATGCCCCGTACACCACGTCGGAGTATGGATGGACTTCAGGCCTCTCGTCGATTCAAACTCCCCTTACGTTCAAAATTTGTACTTTGAAGGGATGGCACCCCATTACTCGCGAATCAATCTACCGCAACTTGTCTGTAACGTTCCTCAAGGGCACGCACATCATGAATGGTTCGCTTTTTTGGGTCAGCTGGAAAATTAGAGAAATCTCATGGCCCTAAACCACTGTTCTCAATAGGAGTGTTCGAATGTTGCTATCAAGGGAATGAGCGATATGGAAAAGTGTTCATATTGTACCGACGTAGTGTGTTGTTCATAGGGGAAAACTTCTACTCATCGTCTTTTCCCTTGATGAACTAAAGCGGGTGAAGTTGATCGGTGCCATTTTCAGTATTCGAACTTGGCGTAGTGTTGACTGCACAGGCAGACAGCATGTCCCGCAATTCGACAGAGTACCGGCAAGGCATCGCGTAATTGTCCCATCCCTTCCTCCTCCTCCCCTTCTCTTCCTCCCTTCACCACGGTCGGCTTTCTGGGAAACAGATAAAGAAAAACGAAACAGTCCCCCCTCCCCTCCCTGACAATAAGTCCCGTTCTCGAAAATGTCAACATGATTTGTTCAAAAACGTTCAAGGAGTATTTAATCGATGTGACTCGTACTGGGGTGGCGTGAACCAAATGTGCTTCCCCTCACTCTCCTTTCCTCCCCAACGTCCCCTTCTATTGGCGGTCCTTCAGCCCCACTGCTGGAAAGATCGCGTTGGCCGCCAACGAACGCGCTATTTGCAAGCAGGTAAGCAGAGTTATGGCTGTTTTTTAAATTATTTTTCCTGCTGTTAGGCGCAAATTTTTAAAAAAATATGTTTGTAAGAGAAAATAAATTAGACGGTGGTATTGTAGCGCACTACACTGCCTTTGCAAAGGGATGGGGGGAAGAAGGGAGTTGACCAGTTGTTTCGGCCCCAATGTAGATGTCTTTGAAACAGTCATGTATCACCCCACAGCAGCAACCGATGGTTCCATTGCAGGCTGTAGCTAAATGCGGAGATGTCGTATGGAGGCTGGGCGTTCTCCGCGTCGAAATCAGCAAATAAGAGTGTGTACCGTTCCGCAGAGATGTCTTATTATCTATAAACATCATCTCCCCTTGCCGAAGCCTGATTTCGAGACAAAACGAGCAAGTAATCAATGGCTGATTTTTTCCAGACTTCGGGTGGAATCCAGGATCCATTAGCAGCAAATTTGGCATGCTAATGGATCCTGGATTCCAACCGAAGTATGGAAAAAATGAGCGATTGATTCCATAATAGCGCTGAGATATGGGGAGGAGGAATTTTCGCTTGCGGAACGGAAAATTTAAAGTTATGTGGTGCGGCACAATAGCGGAGTTCGCTCGCCTACATTGCATTCTTCATTAAAACGCGATCAACAAGGACGGCCGGATAGTAAAGGCAACCTCTGATCTCTTCATTGTCGAAAGAGATAGAAAACACCTACTTCTCCCTACTCCCACATCCTTTCACCTATTTACTACCAAGGACAACTTTCTCTTCCTTCGAAGAGTTCCATCATGCTGCCTCGGATTCTGTTCCTTGTGGTCCTTCTTGTCCTCGTCTTCGAAGCAGCCTGCCAGCATCCGCGAATCACGGGTGAAACTCTTCCGGATGCCCGTACTATCGGCAGTCTGTAAGCGGAGCTTCCGAATATTTGACGAAAGTGACACTACTGGGGATTATTCGAAACGAAGATAGGTACTGTATCAATATGTTTGCAAGGAACCAGAACGATGCAAATGTCCATCCGCGTGCCACTACCGAAACTGAGTTCAGTTCACGTTTCACGTTACAAACAAAACAAATGTTTAGATATAATCGAAATTTGGCTGGAAACATTTGCTCTCGGCATTACCGCATTTATTGTTAGCAGAAGACTCTATAAGCTGAACTTTTGTTTTTGTAGCAACACTCCCGCCTACACCGTGAGCGCGCAGAGCTCACCGTTCATGGGAGTACTCCGCAAGTTTGGGTAAGACTCCTTGGATCGCTGCCAAAAGATTGACATGATTTTTGCAGAATTCACTGAAGTTCCGCTCCATTTCTTCTTCAAACGTACAGAAAACCCCAACATTTTCAAGTTCGATAAAGATTGATGTGCAAAAAGGTGATGCTGGTTGAAAACACCGGCTGTTGAGATGAACATGCGAGCAGGCCGCGGTCATAACCACATTATGCGTCACTTTCGCCTTGTGTCTATCAGTCGATGCGATTGTGATAGAGAGAGTGTTTTGATCAATCCACTGTCGAGAGCGAAAGGGCGCCTGATGTTACGTGTATTATCAAAGACATTTCATGTTGCTTTTCACACGGGTTGTTCTATTTCGGTTAAAACAATGTTTTTGAGAACTTCGCGCTTATGTTATGATGCCGCCCTGAAACGCTAAAATAGAGTCTCGGGTCATTTCGTTAAAGAAGGAGTAGGAGCAAGATTCCGATCCTTCAAACAGTAGTGGCCATTTTGGCTAAATAATCTAAAATGCAGACACAGGCGCTCCGCGAAACTTCGATGATTTCGTTGTTATGGATCCCGCTTTCACTTCTGCTTGTCAATGTTGAACCTCGACGCGAACTCATGGAATGGAAATGCGATGTCGTAATCAACGTAGATGCCAATTGCACGTGAGTTTGAACATTTCTTCGTTCACTTTACGGCCCATGTTGTTTTTTTTCATGTGTCTTTGAGAGATCTTCGTGTCTTTTTGATGCAGGGAATGAGAGAGGAAAGATTCATAGACAACATGATCATCCGTTGAAATCGCGCCTAGTCACTTCGTTTATCTAATCAGAAGAAATAACCACGGTTGCATATTGTTGAGAACCCGAAGCGTTCTAATTCCCACGCCCGGACAACCGCAATGAGGGACTGTGTTAGCTTTTGATCTACTTCCTCGATCCCCTTTTCCCGGTCGATTGAATCACACAGGTCATGAAACGGCATTCGATGAGGTATGTAGATAAAAATTCCGATCAGTTCGTCATTGGGGGTTGTCCGGGCGGGGGAATTAGAACGCTCCGGGTTCTCTACAATACAGGGAGATCGACGGATGGTACTACGACGTGGAGGAGAATACGTGCCACTTCTTCAAGGGTTGCCCGAAGACAAAGTGAGAGATTTTCCAGGTTATTTGATGTACTCTTCATCATATCCAAGCGAAATTTGCAACTCTTATTTCCAGAAACGCCTTCCACTCCAAGCGGCACTGCCTCGACGAGTGCAAGAAACACTATTGAAAATGTACCTATTTTAATTCTGAATAAAATTAAACCTGATTACTTTGATAGTTTTCCGGATTGCGATAAATCCGCTACGTGTCCATTTGTTTGCTATCCATGGGGATGCTCTCCCTCGACCGCTCCTCCTCCTCTCTCCGCCCTTCATGGGACACAGAGATCAAGAGTCAGGAACAGAGAGCAAACTTCGGAGGCTGCGATAGTAGATGTGTGCGGATCTTCCTGTACAGTTTTGGGATGCGGGAGGAGGACGGAGAGGGGAGAGGAGGAGGAGAAGGGAGAGGAGGGATAGGATCAGTAGGGAGTGGTCGTAGCAGTGGGCGTTCACCACAGCCAAGGCACGGTGCCTGAAAAGGTGATTCAACATGAAGCTACGTCAAAAAAGCGTGGGAGTTGAATGCAACTGCGTAGATGCTCCTATTCATTCTCGTTAGAGTCAGATGCTTTGCATCAAAGTAAACACGCTTTCGAAAGTCCCAAGAAGAGTGAGAAACATTTGCATCTCTGAGAATCGGCACCTAACAGATACAAAGAGATGCATTTACTGGTTCGATTAATTATAATGTGCTTTTTGGGGTCAGAAACACAAGAAATGGAAGTGATGCTTTCCGGACGGCAAATAGGAAAGCGTGGAGGTCGGGATGATGCAAACACCAACGTGCACATTTCCTTTTCCGGACGTTCCGTGCCACCCTGCGAAAGCTACCAAATCGTCGTGTGTTTGTTCAGGGGGCGCATATCAAAATAGGTGTTCCTAGAGCCAGCCCATGCTTGCCAAAACCTCTCTTTTTTCGCCGTCCCTATATTCTCCAAGAGATCAGCAAAATATGAGAGATATCGAACAGAAAAGATCGGTTTTGATCTTTTCTATCACTCGGAAACCTCCTTATTACAACACTATCTCGCAGGTCAAGGTTCAGAGTAAGTGCTCAGGGTTGCAGAAAAATCATAACACAGGATAAACGCCCTATAAAAACTTTGGTCAGCTTCAAGCCAACCACTTCAACGAGAGGATCCGACTCTCTTCCGACCATGCGCCTCGTGGCTACCGTGTTCTTCGTTATTATGACGTGCCCGTATGCGGAGCCGCAGATGCAGTCAGTTTTACCGTCTACAGTATGACCAGCCTACTGTATGACCCACTTTTTACTGCCTGCATTTTGCAGTGTCATTTGCACAATATTCGCAAAAAATGTGCTTTTTGTTTCTGAACGCACGCCGGTCATTCACTAACCCACTTCAAGACGTTATTGCATTTATGTCGAAGAGCACTGAATTGCAGACTCCCCAAGACGCTGACTGACGTAACGGCCGCACTGACCTCCAAGGGTGCACTGGAAATCAAGACTTCCATCCTTACTGTTATCAAGCAGATCAGCAAGGATGTCGGGGCATCCAATGCCACCACCGTCAAGCCACCGACAACCGTGACGTAATAATTGGATAATTAATTTATAATATTCTCTGTAATCGATATTTTTCCAGCCCAACCAAAGACACAGGCAGCGCGCTGCGCGCTTCTCTACTGGAAGCCATCAAGAATGTGCAGGCTGCAAACTCGAGGACCAAGGGTTCCTTTTTATATTCTCTGTAATTGTAAGCTCCCTTGTGCCCCTTTAGCGATGTTCCTTTCTCTATTGCATTCATAAGTTCCTGATGGGCGTTAATAGTAATATTTTACAGAAGGCGACTCTTTCACCCAGTCCAACAAGGTATCCGAGAACTCGATCAGTGCACAGAAGAAGGGCGACATTTTGCAGGTACTTTTCAGTGAATACATTTTTGGCAACTTGCCAACTTTCCAGGAAGCCAGTCGTATTCTCGTCAAGGAACGCGGTGCCAAAGTGCTGGCGGAGCTGAAGAACGTGAGATACTGCATTTACCGCAGTTCTAGGTAGACGCTAAATACCGCAACTTTCAGGTGAACGCCGAAGCCGTGCTGGAATCTATCTTGGCCGAAAGCGGAATAAAGCTGCGAGCTAAGCGTGCTGCCGATTGCGGTCTCGTGGATAAGGAGTGTGATTACGGGTACTGTATCCCGTATTTCTCTGTGCTATCGTAGCACCGCGACCTGTCATACTCGTTAAGACCTATTGTACCCCAGCTGACCTACCGTAACCCTACCAACCTGCAATACTCATTCTCATGTCCTAGCGTACTCCTAATGACCTACCCTACCCTTTCTGACCCACCAACTCATCAGGTACCCCTACCGTACCCACACGGGTCGCTGCAATAGCATCGAAGTGGAGGACCAGGGTGCCGCCGGATCTACCCTCCGCCGAGTCATGGGCGAGGCTGAATACGAAGATGGTATGAACTTACTGTGTTTAGTGTTTCCTTACTTACTGCATTTAGTAGACTGCTAAATACAGTAACATATTCCATTTTGGTACCCTTTAAACGAAGTAAATTCAGGACTCGGAGCCGTCAAGTCGCTCTCGGCCACGGGTCAGCGTCTGCCGTCGGCTCGCGTTGTCTCCAACCGCATCTTCGCGGAGGTACCGTATTCCAGGATGTCGTTTCGGGACCAAACCCCCTTGAAGGCCGCCATCCCCTCCTACGACACGCAGTACTCGTACTTCCTGCAGCAGGTTGGACAGTTTGTCTCGCACGACATCGTCGGACTGCCTTTTGCCACGGGTACGGTATCCTCAGGGAATTCTGTTCGGGACCAAATAACGTTCAAATTCCAGGGTCCTACGGCTCCTCCCTCGACTGCTCTCAATGCGATTCGGGCGCCGTTACGGACAACTGCGCTCCGATCGAGGTACCGTATCTCGGAGGATCGTTGCGGGACCTCGGCCCATTTGAAGGTGCCCGCAAACGATCCCTACTTTACGGTCGCCAGTAATCCTGTGAGATGCATGCGAATGACTCGCATTATCAATGGACAGAAGGGACTCGGGCAGAGGACGCCGATTAGCGAGGTTTGATAATTGATCTTTTGAGTTTGATCGTTGATCTTTGTGTTTGGTCTTTGATATTTGTAGTTTAATCGTTGATCTTTGATCCTCGATTTTTCCAGGTTACTGCCTACCTCGATATCTCCACCGTCTACGGCAGCAGTGAGTGCGCCAACCGCGAATTGAGGACACTCCAGGGGTACGCCACAGTATTACTGTATTTATTGGAGATATTACTGATAGTTACTGCGTTTAGCGGGCCCATTCTGAAGACGCCATTTCAGAGGCCAGATGAAGATCCTCGAGCGCAATGGCCTCACGCTGCCGCCGCACAAAAATGTATGTTATAGCTAGGACCTCAGAAATAAAAATCGATAATCGATCAATAATCGATCAATCAATAATTGTAGGTGACCCCTCCGATCTGCCAATCCGCACCGTTCGGCTATCCGTGTTTCCAATGTGGAGATGCGAGGAACTCGCTCAACCCGGGACTCGTCCCTCTCCATGTTCTCTTCTTGAGACTGCACAACAAGTATGCTGGAGAGATCGCGCGGATCCGACCGAGATGGACCGATGAGACCATTTACCAGGTTCTTTTTTCGGGCCTTTTTATGAGAAAATGGAGCAATATATCGGCGAAACCCCCCGCACATTCGGCAGTTTGTTTTGATAAACTACCACTTTAAAGCTGGCATTCTTTTGTACTCAATTTTGCCTTGTAACTCTAGATGCGTATAGTATACGGAGCGATAAATTACTTATCGATTTATTGATCTTTGATATTCAGGAGACCCGCCGGCTGCTCATCGCGATCTATCAGAACGTTGTGTACAACGAGTTCGTGCCTCGAATCATCGGCAATTCGACGACGGCTTCTTTCAATCTGCGCGCGTCTTCGATCCGAAGTTTGTAGTTTGAACCTAGTATCAGTTTTAACTAATAGATATTTCTAGTTTGATCTTTGATCTTTTAAGAAACCTTCGATCGATTCGCGGATCCTTCGATCACTGTCGAATTCGCCGGAGCTGCCTATCGCTACGGGCACTCGCAGGTTCGCAAGGATATCCCGCAAGCGACGCCCGCTAATGGGTGAGTCTTGATTATTGATTATTGATCTTTGATCTACAATTTATGATCTTCGATCTTCCAGCACCATCGGAGCCTACATCGACCTCGGTAAGTCGACCTTCTACACGGACATGCTGTACGACCGCAGCGCCGGCGTCTACGCCATGCAGAACGGTTAGCAAAAGACACGACAAACCACAGGGGTCGAACTCCCGACATCACAGATGCCAGGAGGGATTGCTATGTACCAACTGAGCCATGGGGTCTGAAAGGTGTGTCCCTTCAGGGCACCTCAACTACCCTTCCATGGCTGTGGACCGCCAGTTCTCGTTCCCCATTCGCAATCAGCTCTTCGAGATCAGGTCGGGACATTTGAACTTTTTTGATCTTTGATCTTTCCAGAGGTCGTCCCGGCACCGGAATTGACTTGGCTGCTATCAACATTCAGCGCGGCCGCGAGCTCGGACTCCAGTCCTACAATGCATTCAGGTATTGATTCTAGTTTATTGATTTATTGATCCCTCTCGTTTTATTATATCTTTGCGGAAAACATAAATTGTTCAGAGTTCGCCTTGGTATGCCGAAGCTGAACTCTTTCGCGGACCTGCGCACTGCCATGACGCCGGAGAATGCGGATCTTGTGCAAGGGTTAGACTTTGTCCTTGATCTGTCGATCGATATTCATTGATCTCCAGGACCTACGCCAGCGTCGACGATATCGATCTCTATACGGGAATTCTGCTGGAGAACCGCAACGATACGACATCCCTGGTAATATTTGATCTTTGAGCTTTGGTCTTTCAACTTCGAACTTTGATATTATGTCTCTGATCTTTTCAGCTCGGCCCCGTCGGCTCCTTCCTGATTGCCGAACAATTCGCTTCCCTTCGTGCTGGAGATCGCTATTTCTACGAGAGCAACAGCAACCGAGGATCGCTGTCGACAGGTATACGGTAGTTTTCCGCCCGGGACCAAAGACGATTACTGTTGTCATCCGGACCTATCATGAGTACTGTAATCTTCCTTTGAGTACCCTAGGTATTTTTCCTCACGAGATCGCAATAATTTCGAATCTTCCTCACGAAGTTACGGTATATCGGCGTTCCAAACCCTTCTAAATTCACGTTCCGTCCGAACTGTGGTGCATCACTGGCCTAATTCACAGACTTCTCTTCAGAATGTGAATTTCAGAATCGCATTGACAAATTCCAGCGCAGAAAAATCCGTAGAATTTTTCCACCATGCCAGTTTCTCGATTTATTATCAATACAGCAGTGAAAATCGCATTCGAAGGTGACATCCGTGAAGTAGGTGAGTGATGCACCACAGTTCGGACGGAACGCGAATTTAGAAGGGTTTGGAACTCCGATATAGTCTTCCGTTTGGGATCCTTGACGATTATGGTAATTTTCCGTTCGAGACCAAAGCCTAATTCCAGCCGAATACAACGCCGTGCGGTCCTATTCCCTGGCGCACCTGCTGTGCGACTCGATGGAGGGCGCTACGACCATGCCGAGCTCGCCCTTCCTGTTCAAGTCAGTTTGCGATGGGATGGGGATACGGTAGCTTCTCAGTTTGCGATTACTTAAAGGTACATGGTAAATATACGGTACTGCAGGTCCCCACGAGTCAACTGCGCCACCTTCGCTCCCATCAACCTGAGCGCCATTCTGATAGACTAGGCTCACTTCCGGAAGTTTGGAAGCTTCCGGAAACTTCTTTTATTCAAATCGACGCTGTCGTTGCGTTGCTGTGATAAAACTCTACGGGCTTCGGAAAGAATTAAAGTTTCCCAATCATGACATCACTTGTGTTCGCGTGCAACTGTTTCTCTCTGAACCTGAACTATTCAAATTGGTTCTGTGCTTGATCTAATTTTCATGCAGTAAACCGAATCTTTGGTCTCATTCAAAGGAAAGAAAAATTCCTACGCTTTTTAGATAGAGAAAGCACTATAAAAGGTGAGCACGGGAGCCAGCGAAATAACAATGCCCAAACTAATTTTCCTCTTCCTCCTACTCCTCGCGGCGCAAGCATCCGCGTCGGACACCACTGGGACGGTAATATCCTGTTATTATACATCTATTCGATAAGAGTGTTGTCGGCGGTACGGGGCATTCACGGTCCCGCGCCATCCTGAGGGGTCACATTCTCAACGGTCTGTGGCGGTTCGCCGTCGTGTAAATATCAGGGGTTACGCCGACGAATAATTCCTATGACAGAAAGCAGGGATCCCAGCTCAACGCGCACCCACCGTGGCTCCTCAACACCACCTCCCTGTTGGAATCCGAGGGTTGGCAAAATCCAGAGCGAAGGCCAAGCCGCGCTGCGAACCGGGAAGAATTTGTCCCGAGGAGTAATGGAACAGAATCAATTCCCCTCTCTTTGACCGAATACTTAATCGTTGTCGAATGAATGCGTATGTTTATCTTATAAATGATACAAATAGCAGAAGATGAAGCGCGTGTCTAAAGCGTTGCAGAGTCAGAGGCGGAATTTTGAGGGAAGGGAAGGGGAATAGTCATCCCTCCACGTTCGACCCTCCTCCCCCTAGCTCGTGGAGTCGGAGCTTGTAAAGGAGCGGGAGCGACCATAGGCAATGGTCCATAGCACTCTCGACCACTTCCGAATCTGCCAGGTCACCATGCTCGACTGCACAAAGGGCTTTTCCTCTGCCTTCTCCCCCTGGCTCTGTCCAATAGCCAGTGAGAGAGAACGTAGCAGAAAATATTGTCCGGTATTATAGTGATGCGGAGGCGACCCACGAACTACCTTCCCGGTAAGCAGCGTAGTGATCTATATTCTGCCGCAGAAAATAGATCACTACGCTGCTTACCGCGAAGGTAGTTCGTGCGTC
>JACMIG010003366.1:0-12440 GCA_014805385.1 Levipalatum texanum | reverse complement strand
CTGGAGCGCGAAGTATAGCCATGGGGCGCGTTCTATCACAGCGGATGGCAATACTTCGCGCTCCAGTGCGAAAGCGCGCACTTTTTGTGCAGTCCGTTCTACGCGATTTCGGAACGCCAATTGCAAAGGTTGGGGTGCGGCACAATGCGATACCTCGTGGTGAAGTATATAATGTAGTTGACTGAGGCGGCCGTGTTCACGGGGAGTGCTCCTATGATTCGGCAGACGAGTTCGGATGATGGATCGTCCTAGGCACGCTCATAATGACACTACTTATCGAAAACGTAGGGTCGTTCAGATGCCACGACGTTCATTTACCGTGTATTCGATACTGCAAAATATCACTGTAGTTGTGCCTAGAGTCCATCCTCCGACGACACAGATGAGAACAATCATTAAAGAGCGATAGATTGTCCTCAGGGTCACTTCGTCCCCTGCAATGATACTATGAACTCCCGTCGGGTATGATTCAGGACCGATTTTACGGAGCTTGAAGAAGACCTTGGTATAGAGAAGAATTGATACAGCGTTCATGATTATGTACGTAGCGTTGGCAACAGCGATGGTGTGCTGGCTCTGTATGAAGCATACGAAACAGAATACGTCACTGAAAACAGGCAACTGCGCGCTGGACACCCTTTCGACCAACCCTTCCATGAGGTAGACATAGTTGTGGATGAGCATGAATGCTACGTATCCGAAGATAATGATAACATGAGCAGCCAGGTATTTCGCGTTGTTTTTGGTTGAGTACCTTTGGAAGGATCACTCAGAGCAGGAATTAAAAATATTTTGGCCTCAAGTATTGGCTTGACAGAGCGAGCCACACAGATCATGTGTTTGTTTGCTTGACCGAGCGGCCCACATACATGACCATCCCCCATCCCGTGACAAAAAACTGGTTCACCATGTTGGAAAGTGGCAGGCGATATAGCGATCAACACCGATAGCAGGCACCGTCGCCATGCCGGCGAACAGACCAGTTTGAGCGTGAATCTGAGTTTCAAGATGTCACGAACATAAGCTTTTCTCATTTCGCTATCCTGTCCCAAATTGGCTTACTGTTGTAACTTCTTCAGGCTCCATATTGGGGACTACAATTTGAAGAAACACCTTGATCTAGATTCCACTACTAATAAGGTCATCAGTAGCATTGAAGAACGAAGCTTTGGACACATGAGGGAGGGGCCTTTCATGGTTGAAATTAGGTGAAAATGAACTAAAAAGTGTCCCAATTAGCTTGATATGAGTCCGTTCACGTAAGGATCGACCAGTGCTGGGAACAGCGAAAATTTGCCCTTGAGCTTTGGACAGTGTCTGGTCTCGATTTATATATTGAGAGTAATCAGAGAAGTTGATCCCACTCCTTCTCTAAGCCTCTCAATAAGATTCCTTCTCTTCGCTAATGCACAAAGGAACTGCCCAATACCAGTAGCATCATGCAGGTACTGGATGGGATCAAGTCGTATCCGGAGAGCAGTGAATAGATGGGCACGACGTGCCCCGAGACGTGCATCGCATCAAGACAGCAGTTCAGCGCAATGAGGAAGTTGCAGGAAGAGCGAAGTTGTCTGTAGTTTCATCAAGATTTATTTGACTTGCAAAAGCTCACTTTGATTGGATGGTAGCGATGACGATCGCCAAGTTCGAAATGACACCGAACACCACATAAATGGAATAGAAGTACACGAGATGGTAGGTGGAGTTGTAGACAATCATGGCGTGGGCAGTCACTTTCTGGAACAGATTGTCTGTTCTGGCGAAGATAATTTGGCTTTGAAATTCATTGTACCAAGCCTCAATAGAGGGGTAGTCGGTAATAACTTGACCAGGCAGAGTTATGCATACTAAAAAGTCATTGTTTTGATGTGCCACCGCGGGCTTCATCGCAAAACAACGACAACGTTTCGGATATTCTAGGGATGATAAGAATAAACCCCAACTGATAGTGGATACAATGAAAGCTACAAATTTATTTGCTGCAAGCAATAATAAAGAGAATGAAGGAACGGAGACCTCAGGCCATACCGTCCATCATGCATAAAGGTTTATCAATTTGGGAGGTTTCATGGTCCGAAATCGGCGAAAATTAACTTTTGAGTAATCGACGACGAGTCCGTGTAAGGATCTACTAGATTCATCCGCCTTGCGTGATCGTACACTGCACAACAAAGCGTCGACGCGGACGCATTAGTACAACGTTTCCCTGTTCTGTGAGGATCCTCTGCGTGGGACCTTGCATAACTAAATTGACAGCGTACAAATCGACGTTCCTTTCGAGCAATTTATGCAACTTGTAAACGATTGTCTCTTCGAGTCTGATTCTCTTATCCTTTGCAAAGATTTGAGCAGAGCAAAACGTTACAAACTGTACCCACTGACTTGTATCTCAGAGACAACCTCGAAGTCACTTCGAGGTTTCTCGGATAACAAGTAGACGGTGGAACCAAAATAGTTTTCCGCCATTGCAGCGCTCCGACCAACGGGCGATCACCCCCGATATCTCTTCTTAGAAGAAATTGAGCTGAGCAAACCACCCCCGCTCGACTCTTTAGGTTGTGCAAATAAGAATACGGTGTCCTGCTCTCAATAACATGTCTGTTTACACGTTTTCTCGCCGTGCAACTATTCCACACTGATACTCGGAATAACATGTCCGTGTTTTGGTTTCTTGCTGTGAGGAGGCTCCTCACAGATATAAAGCGAGGTGCAGAATCTCCGAACAGCAACGTCTGCAGTCGCAAATGATGCGTTATTTCATCCTAGTATGTGTTGCTGTCGTTATGGTCTCCTGTGCGGATAGCTCCCGCAATTCTGACAGCCGCTCCACCACCACTACAGGTTTGACTTCCGATAGTATTATATTGTCTGCGGAAATATCCATACGGAATGCATGCTCACTCATAGCCCTAAGATCTCTCTCCAGTTCTCTCGTTTATTGAACTTGTACGGCGGTTAGAGAAACGAGAGAACTGTGGAGAGAGATTGTAGGGTGATGAGTGCGAACACTCCATATGGTTAATTCCGCCGACAATAGCTATGGTTCGATTTAGCCCGGGAAGCAGATTTACATTCATCTGATCATTACAGTACGTCCACAGACCACCACAACCTATAACGAAAATGAACAATTCATGCAAGGTACATAAGAGGGGTGAAAATCTTCCTATCATTGAGCCTTTTAGTCGATGGTTCGGACTACCGAGATGTCGAGAATGATGATTGGAAGCTTGAAACGACCACGGTCTCTAAACCATTCAGGATTATACACCATAGCTAAATTTAAGGGCAATGACCTTCGACAATACGAGTCCAACGGCATGCAGAATGGAGCTACTTGGCGTCCATTTACCACGGTCTCAAGATTTCTTTGGATTTCCGAAATTCATTTTTAGGGCAATTCCTGGCCCGGACCGAATCGACAGTTTGAATCCAACGGCATGCGGAATGGGGATAATCAGCGTCCGTATGGTTACACTGGCAGCGCCCCCTTCTATCCCTATTGGATCAACGGTCGGCAGTGAAGAGCTTCGATGAGTTATGTATCATGTCCATTTCTTATTGTTTACTCTGCGATCTGCCTTGACATAAAGCCCGATAAAGAAAATGACCAGAACATGCAAGCACAGACTACCGAAAAATGCGAGCAAATAGTGATGACAGAAGCCCCCCTGACGGAACAAGCCGTCTATTTTTCAGCGTTTTCAGCGGACCAATTCCACTTCTTGTGACTCAGCGCAGCATCAGCCATGAGATTCCTGACAGTGAGCGTGCTAAATAAAAAATGGCACGGTTCTAAAAAAATGTTGGCATAATCCCAGAAAAAGCCACAGAGTTAGACATCGAAAACAGCAGTTTCCTGGTTTTGCGTGCTCTTGTGATCAGGAGTGAGGTCTTTTTTCTCCAAAGACCGTGCGCAGTTTCACTGGTCTTCATCACTCACTCTTTTGTTATCAGGATGAAACAAGCAGAAGATCATCGTGCTGACACATGCTGGAGGCCGATGACGCATAAAATGTAGTGCCTTGTATCCTTCCAAACCCCCCCCCCCTCCCCTCACAACTTTGTCTAACAGTCCACTTTGCTGTTAGTGACAATGACGTTCGTTCGGAACAGCCTCTGCACCACCATAATCTTCAATCGGATCTCGCAAGAGATGTTGTCCAATCTGATTATGATAGAATTTATTTGTTCTGTCGATTGTGTGATTTGATCTGGCGATTGTGTCGATTTTATAAACATGAACGATTTGAGATCGAGTTTGCTCACATAACTAAAACTCGAACAAATGATGTCTTCATCCGCTGCGTAAGATACTGTTGTGAGGTATGTGCAACCCTTTGTTCCTAGAACCTCTGCGCCACTCCCTTTATTTGCTCATGTAAGAGTACGGCTTCATACTTAGAAAAAAATTATGCATGCGTCAACGAGTCGATGACGTTGCGACAGACGGCGAGATGGTAGAGTTTTGGATCTTGGGAAGCAGGCTTCTGGCTGATCGAAGCCACGCCAGCAGCGCTCGTCGGTAAGGACGGATCATGGCAATCACGAAGAGGCCGTCGATGGCAGGGAAGATGGCTAAATTGATGTATTCGTATACCATCGTGGTAAGATCATTGTAACTCGTGCATGAAACCACGATGTCAAAAGCAACTGTAAAGCTGAAGATGACCGATGCAGCTGCCATGCACACGGGTATGTATGAGAAGAGGCATGGAACAGCGGACTGAAATTAGTACGGTCTTCTTCAATCTTTGATTCGAAATGACTTGGACAATCAATCCAATGAAAAGCTACCGCTGCATCTGTATGGTCTGGCTGCTCAGCTGCGTATTCCTCAATCACATAAATAGAGATTCGAAAGACCAAAAAAGGGTACTGAGGCATGCCATTCTCTTTTTTGTATCTCCAGCATACCAATATACGATCAACTGTATAAATGCGCGTACTTGTCAAGCCTTGTCTTGATCTTGACGATGCAATACACAATCACTGCACTGGTGCTCAGCTCCAACACGACCAACTGCGCCACGGATGCTACAGCTGTGTAGTCGAACGAGTAGATGCCGTTTTCGTCGACACGCTAATAGAATTAAAAGTGTTTGTTTTCAACATTATATTTTCACTGTTAATTTCGATCATGATAAGTTATAAGTTTACCAGAAGTCTGCAACCGTAACTACTACAGTGCTGCAGATTCCCATTGTAGAATGGGGGCACCCGGGGGCACCCCGCGTCACCCCTCATATCCCATGTCCATTTAACTGTAAATGGATTTTCTACGGAATCTCCATCGTCGATAACACTAGTATGCAAACAATCAGCACCTGGTGCTAATGTTTTTGTATACAAGTTTAATCGACGATGGAGATTCCGTAGAAAATCCATTTACAGTCATTTTCGGTGTCTATCGTAGTAAAAATGGACAGGGGATATGAGGGGTGACGCGGGGTGCCCCGGGTGCCCCCATTCTACAATGGGAATCTGCAGCACTGTATTGTGGGCGGAATAAACGTTACGGACTGTGCGCTCATCGTACTGCGATCTCCCTCCACTATTCTCTCGTTGTCTGGCGGTTAGAGAAACGAGAGAACAGTGGAGAGAGATCGCAGGGCGATGAGCCTACAGTCCGGAACGTTTATAACACCACCAATAGATTTTGCCACGTACTCTAAAGATGGCGGCAAGGAAGCCGACTCGTGGATCGCGTAGATCAATTCCGCCTGCAGCGGCAGCGAAGCTTGTAGTAATATATGATCTAGATGCCACCAAATAATGATCCACTTTGTTGCTCCTACAAACCTGTCACTTGAAGTGGAGACCGAGAATAACGAAGCACCCGCCAGCGAGGTGTATAGAACGTTGAGCAGGAAGGCCACGAAGAAGAAGAATGTCGGATTCCAATTCCGCGCATACGAGACGGAATCTCTTGAAGGAACATCATACGGTATTTTCCGAGATAGTCAATACATTATTCTCAGTCGGTACGCGTAATGAAATGCCAATAGTATGAAGGTTTCGATGATTGTTAGAACGTGTGCAGTGTACGCCGCCACTCCCTTCGTTCCTGAACGCCGGTTAAAAGAGCGAGCACCATCGCCGAAATCTACCATTCTCTGAGCGATACTCATTAGCGAAGCTCGAGTATCCAATAAAGTTGCCGCCTTCGAATTGGACGCGAAGTTGCACTTCTTTGTGCACGAGTGAGGTCAAGATGGCGCTGATGGCGAAAACGAGGATGAGGTAGCGGTAGGACCCGAGCGAAGAGTGCTTTGTGTGTAGAACGAGAACGATCAGAAGACCATTGACGGCAATTGATAAGTACGCTAGGAAGTCGTAGAAGACTTCGTGGAACATGCTTGAGGCAGAAGATGAGTGAGCGGTAGTAGATTAGAAGACGTACAACTCCGTTCGGCATAACATGCGCATATCCACTACAGCATGAATTTATTCTTTTCTGCCTCGGCAAAACAAATTATTATGGCGTGCCGTGCAGAAACCTCTTCTGAATATCTGTGGCTTTGAATAACAATAGAATAAAAAGAATGCATGGTATGCTTTTTCGAATTTCCCAGTAATCGATTTTTTTTTCAAAACAGAAGTGTTTTCACGCTGCCGTAAATAATATTCTGAAAATATTCTTTTAAAATAAGCAAAAAGAGAAAAAAGATACAGGTGCGAAGTGAAGAGAGCTTTGGAACTGCCATAATAGATGTATAAGCAATTTGTTGATCAAAGAGCCCGTTTTCCGATAAGACTGAGTCGTGGAATCGACAAGCAGCATTGCAAGAGACCACGCCGAAAGGTTAAAAAAACTGTGATGGGGACAGGGAGTTTTTGTGGAAGCGAGAACCCCCATGCACAGTGAAATAAACTTTATTTCTTTGAGTTTCAAAGGCTCAAAAATCATTGTTCATCAACTGTGATGCAAATCTTTGTTCTTGGAAAAACATTTTACTTCTTCTCCAGCCAGTTGTTTTGAGCAGCATGAAACCATTCATCCTCGAAAGATATGATACATGCCTCAACGTGTCGACGACGTCGCAACATACGGGGAAATGGACGATGTTTGGATTTTCGGAAGCTTGCTCCTGGCAGATCGAAGCCATGCCAGCAGTGCCGTTCGGTAAGGGCGGATCATGGCAATGACGAAGAGGCCGTCGATGGCAGGGAAGATGGCTGCATTGATGTATTCAAATACCATTTTGAATGAGCATTCTAACTCATGCATGATATCATGATGTCAAATTCAAGTGAAATGCTGAAGATGACCGATACAGCGGTCATGCATACGGGTATGTATGAGAACAGGCATGGAACAGCGGTCTGAAATTAGTATGGATTTCTTATTTTTGATTTGAAATGACTTGGACAAGCAATCCAATGAACAGCTGTCGCTGCATCTGTATGGTCTGGCTGCTCAGCTGCGTGTTCCTCAATCCATAAACTGAGATTTGAATCACCAATCACTTTGTGGGGGATACTGATGTGAAAATTAATGATCATTTGTATAAATGAGCTCACTTGTCAAGCCTTGTCTTGATCTTGACGATGCAATAGACAATGACTGCACTCGTGCTCAGCTCCAACATAATCATCTGCGCCACTGATGCTACAGCTGTGTAGTCGAACGAGTGGATGCCGTTTTTGTCCACACGCTAATAGAGTTGTAAAAGTGTTTGTTTTTTTAACATTATA
Source organism: Levipalatum texanum (assembly GCA_014805385.1). Taxonomy (NCBI): domain Eukaryota; kingdom Metazoa; phylum Nematoda; class Chromadorea; order Rhabditida; family Diplogasteridae; genus Levipalatum; species Levipalatum texanum. The sequence continues at coordinate 4,742 of JACMIG010003366.1, read as the reverse complement.
TTGTCACTGTCAATTTCAAACATGATTAGTTATAAGTTTACCAGAAGTCTGCAACCATCGCCCACTATTTCTTGATTGTCATGCTTGCAAAATAATTTCGCCACGTACCCGAAAAATGGCTGCAATGAAGCCGACTTGTGGATCGCGTAGATCAATTCCTTCTGCAGCGGCAGCGAAGCTTGTAGTAATAAATGATCTAGATGCCACCAAATAATGATCCGCTCCGTTGCTACCACAAACCTGTCACTTGAAGTGGAGATCGAGTAGAGCGGGAGCACCCGCAAGTGAGGTGTATAGAACGTTGAGCAAGAAGGCCACGAAGAAGAAGAATGCCGGATTCCAATTCCGCGCATACGAGACGGAATCGCTAGAAGGAACATTTTTACGGTATATTCCATGCTCGTCAGCACATTATTCTCAGTCGATACGCGTAGTGAAATGCCAACAGTATAAAGGTTTCCATCACTGTTAGAGCGTGTGCAGTGCACGCCCAGATTCCCTTCGTTCCTTAACACAGCACATTAACGAACGCCATTGTCGAAATCTACCGTTCTCTGAGCGATACTCGAAGCTCGAATATGCAATAAGGTTGCCGCCTTCGAATTGGACTCGAAGTTGCACTTCTTTGTGTACGAGTGAGGTCAAGATGGCGTTGATGGCGAAAACGAGGATGAGGTAGCGGTATGATCCGAGCGATGAGTGATTTGTGCGTAAAACGAGAACAATTAGAAGGCCATTGACGGCAATTGATAAGTACGCCAGGAAATCGTAGAAGATTTCGTGGGACATGCTTCAGGCAGCAGATGAGTGAGGGGTTGTCGATTAGAAGACGCACAACTCCGTTCGGCACAACATGCACATATCCATTAAGGCATGAATTTATTCTTTTCAGCGTCGGCAAAACAAAAATGTTGTGGCGTGCTTTGTTCATGCAACGCTCCGTTCAGCTAAACAATACGCACATCCAGTGAGGCATCAATTTATTATGTTCAGTCTTGACAGGCAACGAAGATGTTTGACATGCAATATTCCGCGGAATAGCAGTTGGTTTGGTACCGATAGAATTCAAAGAAATCACAAGACATGCTTCTTCGATTTTCTGAGAACGTGTTGCAAAAACTACAGTGATTTTGCAGTGGACCCACGTGTCACCAGAAATCCTGTCCTGTTCACTGACGAATGAAGATTGCGTTAAAGAAGGAGTAGGAGGAAGATTCCGTAGGAGGAAGACTCCTTCTTTAAATTCAAATTTCACGCAGTCGACTGAATTGCCAAGTTTTCTGTTCATTTAAATTTGGGTTTCATTATTGGAAATGTACAATTGAATATTGATTTAAAAATTAGTATCGCCAAAAAGTCACGTTACGGAGCAAAAAAGATTTCCAAGCGCCACCTTTAAAGAAAGACTAGGAACAATATTTCAGATTACGGTCCGTTTGGAAATCTGAAAAAGACTCAGGCCAAAGTGCATTTTGTCCACAATTTCGATCTGTTGTTTTCCGGAAACGGAACTTTGCTCCTACTCCTTCTTCAATTATGAAAATACTACGTGCTTTGGCATAGTAAGTAAATGCATTGGATTGCGGAGCATTGTGAATAATCGATTATATCGTGAGCATACCACAGTGCTATCTTTTCTGAAGATGTTAGTGAATCACCTTGTCTTCTCTCAGCTTATTCTCGAGCGTGAATACTTTCACATGGTAGATGTCGTATGTCGTGCGCTCAGGAATTTCATGCACGATGTCTTCGCAACCTTCTCCACACACCCGGAATTCTGGCCCCACAACTTCACTCCATACTTTTCCTTTTCGGTCGACTCTTCTTCCTCTCCAATGCTCCAATTATCCCAACCCTGCTGGAATTTCTCCTTCTTCCACTCCTTTGCTCTCTTTCAAAGAAAATCATTTTACTTCTGCTCCATCCATTGTTATTGACTCAACATGAAAGCACGGATTCATTCGGGGAAAACATTATGCCACCATCAACGCGTCAACGAGGTTACGACAGACGGCGAGATGGTCGATGGTTTAACTGATTGTGAGAGGAGGCATCTCGCTGAGCTCAGCCATGCACGAAGTTTCCTTCGGTACGGACGGATCATTGCAATGACGAATAGACCGTCGATAGAAGGGAAAATGGCTGTAATGAGATGTATTCGAAGATTGTGGTGCAAGAACTATCTAACACATGCATGTCATCAAGATATCGTAATTAAGCGAAATCCCCAAGATTATCGACCCAACTCCCAAGCACACGGGTATGTACGAGAAGAGGCATGGAACAGCGGACTGAAATTAGTAAATTCATCGTTAAACTGGGCATCGAACTAACTTGGACTAGCAATCCAGTGAATAGCTGTCGCTGCAACTGTATGGTCTGGATACTTAACTGCGTGTTCCTCAAGAAATCCATTTGGGTACGAATTACCAAACACTATATAGATAGTGATCACAATCTCCCGAGTACAAATTTATGTTTTCTCACGCATGCCTAACAATACTCTCGCATTTGGGCCAGTAACAAAGAGCCACATGCTAGGATGAGGATGCGTATCGGGGGCCGCGCGAAGCGCGGGCCTGATTTGGTAGAGCATTGTTTACAAGGAATCTACATAGTTTATTATACAAAGAAACCTATATTCAGACATTTTCCTCATCGGAGCTAATTGGGCTCACCTAGAAAATTGGGCTCACCTGCTAAGCCTTCTCTTGATCTTGACGATGCAATAAACAATCGTAACTGTCGTGCTAAGTTCCAAAACAACCATCACAGCGACTGAGGCTCCAATGGTGTAGTCAAACGAGGTGATGCCGTTCTCGTCCACACGCTAATAGAGTAATTTATTATTTTTTTCATTTCAAATTTAACGTAGTCAATTCAGAAAAAAAACGAAATCAGATAGTGCAAAATTAGATCTCGATGTTGCGGTGACCCTGCGTGCAAAAACATTTTTTGCTACATACTCTGAAGATAACCGCAATGAAGCCGACTCGTGGATCGCGTAGATCTATTCCGTCTGCAGAATCAGCGATGCTTGTCGTAATATATGATCTTCATGGCACTCTAAATTATGATCCGGTACTACCGCAAACCTGTCATTTGACGTGGACATTGAGAGCATCGAGGCACCGGCCAACAAGGTATACACTACGTTGATCAGGAAGGCCACGACGAAGAAGAGTGTCGGATTCCAATTCCGCGCAAACGAGACTGAATCGCTTAAAGGGAGATATTGCGCGGAATATTCTCTGATCGTCAGTACATGATTCTCAGCCGGTAAGCGTAATGAAATGCTAATAGAAGGAAGGTTTCAACGACCGTTAGAGAGTGTGCCGTGCACGCCACGACTCCTTTCATTCCTGAAGGATATTAGCGAACACTCTGGGAGGAAATCAACCGTTCTCCGATCTATACTCATTTGCGAAGCGCGAATACGCTATTAGGTTGCCGTCCGTGATTTGGACGCGAAGTTGCACTTCTTTGTGCACGAGTGAGGTGAGGATGGCGTTGATGGCGAAAACGAGGATGAGGTAGCGGTATGATCCGAGTGAAGAGTGCTTTGTGCGTAGAACGAGAGCGACAAGAAGACCATTGACGGCAATCGATAAGTACGCTAGGAAATCGTAAAAGACATCGTGAAACATGCTTGAGGCAGCAGAGGAGCGAGGAGTAACAAAGCTCTTCGAAGTGAGGAGGAATGTTTTGATGACGCAAAACTCCTTCGAGCACAACACCGTGCATAACCGGAAAGGCATGCATTTCTTCGTTTCTGTCTCAATAACAAACAAAAATTTTGTGGCAAACCGTGCAGCTCGAGCATGTTCCTCGGAATTCCCGTGGCATTGATATCAAAAACATTCGGGTGGCTGTGGTGTTAAAACAGAAATATTTTTTTCTTATTTCTTATTCTTTATCGTTCCGATCGAGTAAGGGAGCAGGCGATGTGTTGTCGTGAAGATGACGTTTTTGTTCAGAGGGATGTGGTCTCCGTAGACCGGGAAGTGGACTAAAAAACCGTATCCGGGATGGATAGTGGACGAAAATTGATTTTTTTAAAATAATAATAATAAAAAAGATCACAACAGAGTATAACAGGAGTAGTGGGAGTGATGAAAGTGCAGTTATGTATGTGAGGCGGAAACTGGCGAGTGGAGAGGCATGGAAGGACATTGCACGAGCCGAGGAGGAGGTCATTCGCATCCGTGGACCGAAGAGCTTCTAAAATGGGCGACGACAACGATCGGTGGGCCGTTTTATCTATGCTATTCGAGATACGTAGCAGGTTCTACATATTTTTCATGTTCCATCCTTTTCATCGTCCAATACATTCATGCCTTTGGATGCGGCTTTATTCGCGAGGGGAACGAAAAACAACACATCAACGCGTCATCGACGCCAACGTATAGGGAGAAACGGTCGGTGACGTTGTCATCGATGGAAGGAATTTCGGCATTGCTCGCAGCCATCCCATGAGCGCTCTTCGATACGGTCGGATCATGCCAATTACTAAGAGGCCATCGATGGCGGGGAAGATGGCTGAAGGCAGATGTTATTTATTTCAACGTTTAGTTACATCGCTAACAATTACGAGAAACTACAAGGGTGCTCATATTATTGTCGGAGGAATAAACGTTCCGGACTGTACGCGCATCGCCCTGCGATCTCTCTCCACTGTTCTCTCGTTTCTCTAACCGCCAGACAACGAGAGAACAGTGGAGAGAGACAACAGGGCGATGGGC
>JACMIG010003365.1:0-12442 GCA_014805385.1 Levipalatum texanum | reverse complement strand
ACGCACGAGGAAGAATACAGTCTATAAGGCGCTGATTTAATTTGTTTTAAAAATATCAAATTAACGTTTTCCAATCCGTTTCAAAAATGGTGAACGTTCGATAAATCTCGCGAAATATATTTCGTCAAGTTTGAAGAGCAAGAAATTACTCAGAGCATTTCAGATTCGAATTCCTATTGATCGCGAAGTTATAAGAAGAGTGATAGTTGCATCAACATTTTGCTCCCACTGCACACAGACGATACCATCTATACCTCCTGTCTGAGCTCTCCGGCCGTGTAGGCGTTGGTGGACGTTGCAAGATGGATGCGAATTCGCGTCACTTGATTGACGTATTCTTTGAGAAAGGTTTGTACGTCATCTGGCATCTTTCCGATTTCGGAGTTTCTTCTTGCTGTCTCCGCCTCGGCTTTTGCCTTGTATTCGGGGCATTCGTTCATGGTTGCGAGAGGATCAGCAGAGGCAGCGATTTTGGCTACGGCGATCTTCTCGCTTTCCGCGAGACTCTTATAGAAGGCGTCTCCACCCGGGAAGAGTTCGAAAGCTCGCGCCGCCTTTTCCTTCCGCTTAGTCTTGATGAGGGGGCTATTCTCGTTGTACACTTGGAACATGTGAGGCAACTTTCCTCGATTTGTGCGCGTCCTTCCGCGGAGAGGCGCATGAATTCCGCGGCGCCTCGCAGGAGGTGCAAGATTACGCATATTGCACATGCACTCCTCAATAACTGACCCTCTTTCCCTGCTCATCGAGTGAGGTCGGATGGCTATGGAATGCGTAGATGACATCCCCGTGATTCTCGACGAAGGCCTTTGCATCTGCTCCAAGGGTAGCAACTATCCCCCGAATCTCGGTGGCGAGGGCTTCGACCTTCTCATACAGACCAGGCACCTTCATGACGGCTTCTTTCATCTTAAACGAATTTTAATCAGCGAATTTCTTCTGAATTAGTGCCGTGAAATCAACTCCTACGCCCGAACAAACAATGATGGAATGCGCATGCAATTTTACGAAGTATGTGCACGACACCCAAAAAAATAGCACACATAAAACAACTCCATTTTTTCGTCGAAAGGAAAATGCGGAATCACGTCACGTGCTCCGTATCTTTCTCACGAACTTTTTAAAATCATGCCAAACTTGGCGTCATTGTGCTAGAATATTACGGGCGCACGACAATTTTAAAGAAACTAGACCTCGACATTTGTCAGCTTCTTATGGCTCAGCTCATCAAAGAACTTTTGCTCTTCGTCAGTGAATTCATTCAGCTTCTTCTCCAGCGGATCGTCGCGAACAGGAGCAGCCGTGGACAACACAGCAACGAGGCCGAGAAGGATCAGTCCTCGGACCATGCTGGTTGGCTTTGAGACAAAGATGTTCATTGGAGCAGATTGAAGTTGCTGTGGAGTCTTGACGACTTTATAGCCGATTCGAGAACATTTATGATAGTTTCGTCCCATTTAAATGTTTCATGAGCAGGCGTGCCTAGGACATTGTTTTAACAATGTTAAAACATCAATTTGTTGGTCTGGCATGATCTCCAAATGATTTCTTATTATTAGGTGCAACGGAAGCATTGGGCACAGCTTCCTTGAATACACGGTTTCGGTACACCGTTTCCATTCATTCCTTCAATGATAACCAGACCAGCATCTTCGTTGTATTCTCTTCCCTAGTGCGATGTTACCGTAGAGAGTTGCGCAAAGATTCTTCCAAAACTCATTTGTATCGAGCATCATTACTGCTGTAACGTGAGCGTTGTGTTACGTCGGTGGAACGTGGGTGCGCTCAGCCTGCTCCTGCGTATTTAACTCACCTTGAGCAATTGCTAAGAACAGAAAAATCGGGAAAGATCAGTATCCTATGGGTTTTGTACGATACTATGGCCCATAGTATATGGGACTGTCCAGATAACACTAGCCGCCAACCATTTATTTCGCGTTAAATCGGTTTGTGCCTTAGAAAAGGGGATATTTTTGGGGGACCGCCCGCTTGCCTTCTTCCGATAGAGCGTTGAACTTGCCGAGCACGGCATCGTTCTGGAACATTCTGCTATCTTATAGTTTGGGATGGGCTCATTTCTATCTGAAGGACTCGAACCATCAAATGAGATAATTGACGGATCGTTTCGAGAGAGGGCATCGTTTATATTCGAGAAGTGAATTACCCATTGCTTGAGCTCCGCGGCGGTGAATGCTTCACCCTGTGCAAGTTTGACTCGCAACTTCAACACTTCTTCGACATAATAAGTTAGGAAGTCATAGGCGTCAGCAGCGATGATTCGAGCAATTCCGATTTCTTCTTTAATTTTCCGGAGCAGTTCAGCAAGTTCTTTCTGGTAATTATTATATTGGTCGAAGGCTGCGTGAGGATTGGAGGAGGCCGCAATGCTCTCTACTGAGATCTTGCCGCTTTTCGTCAGATTGTTGTAGAATTTCCGCCCGATTGGCATGAGTTCGAAACCACGAGCAGCCTTTTCGACCCGAGCTTCCTTGACCATGGCACTGTTTTCGCCGAACATAAAGAACATATAAGGGATTTTTTTCGCAATTTCTGCACGCGTTTCCTCCGAGAGGCGCTTGTAATCCGCGGCTCCCCGGAGAATCTGAAAGTTTTCTGACTTTGTGTAAAAAGTTCATTTAATCAAAACTAATTCCACAATTCCTATTATATCGATGAATCAATAGTGTGGTTTCAACGCTGTTTATGTTAGAGGAGTTTGTAACTGTGATAATTACATTGCCCGGTGCCTCAAGCTTTCCCTTTCCCGTGAAACTCTGCGCCCAAAGCTTGCAAAATTTAGTCGTTGATTCATTTTCTACGAGAAGATAGAAAGACTATTGGCTATTCTATCTTCTCGTAGAAAAACACGTGATTTCTGCGCATGTTGCTTGGAAAATCACCAGACTGTTTTTCTCACATTTTTGTTCTTCTCATCGAACGTGGCCAGATGGAAGCCTATGCGGTAATAGAATTCCGAATGTTTCATGAAAAAGTCCTTGGCCGCTGCTCCCATGCCAGCAACTCGATCTTTGAGCAGGTTTGTAAACGTTTCGAGCTTCTTGTAGACACTCTCCGACTTCTCTTTGACTGCAGCTACGAGCTTAAAATCATAGTTTCATTGAGTAGTGTGTCTTCTCCATAATCTAATGCGTACCGAATTTCTGCTATTATTTTATCTATTTTTGCACAGAACCCCCTGATTAGGAACAATGTGAGTCACTCCTAGAACTGTAGTTCACGTGGACTAATCATAGAGCGGCTGTGAACATGAACTCAAGGCCTACAGCTAGGCAGTACAACATATCAGACAGATAACCATTATACGGATACAGCTCGGAAAGATGTGTAATTGTCCGATAATAAGGTGGGCGCTTTCCGAAACCGACGTTTTAAGGCATTTTCTCGCGCAGGTGACCTAAGTCTTTCTAAACAATCGTTCCACTAGCAACATTTCCGCCTCAAATATTTCAGTTACAGAAAGGACTTCATGGATACAAACTCAAGAGCACCGACTGTTACATAGCTATGATTAGCTAGCCTGAAAAATTTTAAACCTAGATTCCTTCTGTGGGCTGACATATTTGAACGATTATTTTATTTTTAAAAAAACGGGTCTACGAGAGCAGTCTGGGGACGCTCCCATATCCCCCGCCAAATGCGAATAAGACTCATTGTCAGCAACAAGAGTCCGTCCTCGGAAGGATCGAGCAGTTTCACCGATGAAGCGAACAGTGAATCTTTACTTATCTGATTTATCTAATATTTTGGTCAGAAGTACCCCCAAGGGCAGTCGAGTTGAAAAAGCCGTATAATTGTTTTTTCGACCACGGGTGCCGTAGCTGTGCTTGCTCGAAGACACTGTACTTTTCGCTAAAAATGAAGTCGAAACCTATTTTTGCCCAAAACTCAACAACCCCTTGACTAATTTAGGAGTTTTTAGGACCGATGGATAGCTGACGACGAGTTCTCCAAAAATTGCCCGAAAAGGTACCATGGGGAAATTATGTCAGCCGTTTTCTTCGATTATATATTTAAAACATTGAAATGTATTTTTCTCGAAAACATGAAAAAGGGTCCTGGGGAGTTTTTTCATGGTGAACCCTGAGGTAGAATTGAAAAAATTTGTCATGATTTTTGGGTCGTACGCTTTCTGCAAGGTGGTTAAAACACGGAAAACATGAATTATCGCTCTATTTTCAGTTCTAGTATGCCAGGAATGCGAGAGTGTTAAGGTGCAAAATCTGGGGGAAAATCTTTTGCTCCCCAACATATTTCACTACTAAAAGTATGGGGTCATCGGTAGCGTTTAGGACCGATGGATGGGCCCATGATACGGGTATCATGGTTCGAAACCGTCGAAAAGCGCTACCTCAGGTTTCACCAGGAAAAAAAACTCCCAGGACCCTTTTATCATATTTTCGAGAAAAATACATTTCAATGTTTAAAATATATAATCGAAGAAAACTGCTGACATTGTCCCCCATGGTACCTTTTCGGGCAATTTTTGGAGAACTCGTCGTCAGCTATCTATCAGACCCAAAAACTCAAAACCGTTATACGGATTTTTCAACTTGATTGCCGTTTAGTGATGAATTTACAGCGTCATTTTGAATATTTACAGCGATTTAAAAGCATTTTCAATCATAATATTTGTTAAATCATGCCTTACCACTAAGAATGTATCTGTATTTTTTCTTACCTTCAGGTCTACAAATCCACACATGGAATAGTCCCGGTGACTAGGTTATTGTAACTGTACCTCGAGGCACTCGAGCCTCTGGTGGAACCCGTGATAAGAACGTTGCTCGAAACAAACGAGTTTGTAAAGACATTTTTGCACCGTGGTTGTTCTTGGCAATGCTCCAACCCTCTTTTCAATTAAAAATGTCGAACAAATTTTCGTCAATCTAATAAAAATAAATTATCAAGACACAGTTAATTTAATCAGACCTCTGCTCCTGAGTTGAACTTCATTTGGGAGAGCTCTTTCAGAATCGCCTTCTCGTCCGCAGTGATAGAGTTAAGGATCTCCGTCATGGGATCGTTCTGGATCAGAGCAGCTGTGCATAACATAGCAAAGATGCCGAGAAGGACGAGTCCTCGGATCATGGCGGGAGGATTGAAGGCAGAGATGCTCATTGGAGTATTCCCAGGGAGAACTGGAGAGCAGATTGAAGCTTCTGTGGCTTCTAGACTATTTACTAACTTTTTATGGTAGTTTTGTCCGGTTAAAAAATTTCATGAGATTCTTGCACCGATTTGACTAAAGAAGGTAATAAAAGAACATACCGAGGATAATAGACGAAGTCATTGACGTCGATTTCCGCCTCGAAGCGGATTTCAGCGGTGCGAACAGTGAATCTTTTCTTATCCGATTTGGCTCATATTTTGGTCAGAAATACTCCAAGGGCAGGCAAGTTGAAAAAGCCGTTGCACGGGTTTTTTCGACAACATGTGTCGTAGCTGTGCTTGCTCGAAGACACTGCACTTTTCGATAAAAAATGAAATTGAAACCTATTTTTGCCAATAACTCAATAACCCCTTGACCAACTTGGGAGTTTTTGGGACCGATAGATAGATTACGACTAGTTCTCCAAAAATTGCCCGAAAAGGTACCATGGGGGACAATTTCAGCAGTTTTCTTCGATTATATATTTTAAACATTGAAATGTATTTTTCTCGTAAATATGGAAAAAGGGTCCTGGGAGTTTTTCCCGGTGAAACCTGAAGTAGAGCTGAAAAAATATGTCATGATTTTTTGGGTCGTACGCTTTCTGCAAGGAAAGAGGGAAAATATGCATTTCCGATCTATGTGCAGTTTCAGTTCTAAATACTAGGCCAGTAATGCGAGATTGTGAGTGGGTGAAATGTGGGGAAAAAATGTTTTCTTGTAATTGCTTAAAAACGTCCCTAAAAAGTGTTTCATGGGTCCAATCCATCGGTCCTAAACGCTACCGATGACCCCATACTTTTAGTAGTGGAATATGTTGGGGAGGTCAAAAATATTTTTCCCCACATTTCGCTCCTTAACACTTTCGCATTCCTGGCATACTAGAACTGAAAATAGATCGAAAATTCATGTTTTTCGTGTTTTAACCACCTTGCGGAAGGCGTGAGGCCCAAAAATCATCACACATTTTTTTCAGCTCGACAGCAGGGTTAACCTTGAAAAAAAAATCCCTGAGTAGTTTTTCCATATACGCCTCGAGCAATAGGGTGCTAAGAACAGAAAATCGGAAAAAAACGGTATCCTATGGTTTTTCCTACAATAGTGTCGGACAGTCAATAGTACCGCCGACCATCTGAAATCTGTTTGTGCCTTAGAAAAAGGATGTTTTTCACAAGCAATCAAGATTGTTGTCAGGAGTAGACTTACACAGGGGAGTCAGAATCTCCGTCTGGCCTGAGGAAAATGGGCAGAGAGCGGTCGTCTGCTTGGGCAGGGTGTGTCTCTGACGGCCTGTCGCGATTCGCAGACATTGCTCAGACGGAAAGTCATTTGCCCAAAGAGAGACAACTCGGCAGTTCAGTTCCCCTCTGAATCGGTGCTTTTTCTCAGGTCAAAAATCAAATGTATTTCTCATCGCTTTATCCATTGGACAAAAACCAAGTCAATAGAAATAATATGAGGTTTCCGGCTTAAAAATAATCCAAACGATAGATTCAGAAATGAAATCAATGCAGGCCGGTGTCATGGAAGGCGACGCGATTGCAATAACTCTTGGTTATTGCGCGGAGTCGGCTTTCCGTGTTCTTGAGGGTGATGAATCGGCGCTCCAATGCATTGTACTCCTGGTGTACTTGTTCCACAGTCCCGTCTTGTAGAAGGAGGATGATGGGGCTCTCGCGCAGGGACTCCACAGCATGAGCTAAGAGTAACATCTTGGGTGTCACAGAGCATCTGGGATTGAGGATCGTGAGCTGCCTACAATTCGAAGATCAATTATTTCACAATAGTTTCGGATGACTTTTGTATTCCTTTAGTGAAATCCTCCAGCTTGTCTGCGAGTTCCATGCAGGCTGAGTGCGAGTAGTCTTTCTTCGCCTGCGCCTTATACACTTCCTCTTGCACGAATCCGACGATCTTGAAGAGGGACGTGCCGGCAGCTCGGACTTTCTGAAAGTGTATGACATCACATGTGAGAATTGATTGCCCAACAAGATCCTCGACAAATGCCCAGAGTTGTTCAGCATATTCTGCGAGGACGCGAATGTCACGGCCTATGAAGGATGAGTAGAAGGTGCTCTGGTGCGGAGGCCGCCTTGTGGTACACGTTGGTGGTGTCCGGTGATGTGGGCGTTGCAATTTCGAGGGCACTTTTCATTTCGTCTCTTGACTCTCTCAATCGGTCCTCCCGTCTTCCGGCGTTTCGAACTTTCGAAGACAACAATTTTCTGCAAAATGAGCGGTAATGATCAAAACGAAACAACGATTTAAAAAAGAAAACATACAATCGTGCCTCTGCAACTTCGTGCTGCTCAGATCCCATCTTCATATTTCGCAATTGATTCAGTTTTTCAGCCAAAACTTCCTCGCGTTCCATCAGTTCTAACTCCATTCTCATTAATTTTTCCTCGCAATCCATGAGCTCCTTTCTGGTCTTCAGTTCGCGTGTGCATTCTTCCGGAACTTGTACCTGAAATCATTTTAAATATGGACATAGGCACAGTAAAATAACCGCAGCATCCGCGAAATGCTTTATATCAGCAGGCTCGATAATTTCTTGCTCCTCGGGCTGTTCAAGGCCTTGTTCGACCGCTACGGCATCCACGTCATCTTCCTCCGGCTCCTCGCGATGCACCTCATCAAGCTGAATAATAATAACAGAAAATAGAACGTGCATACCTTTCGCTTCCAGCGTGCATTGACGGCGTTGCGTTTGAAGGACGACTTCTTCTTTGGCCGCATCTGATGAAACGCCGAATAGCAGAGAAGTGACAAGCAAATATGGACGGAAGAAGAGCGAAATGCGGAAAATGTGTTATTAAACCGAAGGCACTATATACCACGTCAAGAATGGGTATATAAGCCATCGGAAAAATTCAACGTATGGATATCAGCCAAAATGAGAATCGTCTGAACACTAAAAAGTTAATACCGTCTTGGTATTGCAAGCAAAGTGCCACAAACCATATATCAGATGGAAGCTACGAACATTTTGCAGATGGCTGTGTATGGAATCGTGATTATCTCCAAAGATGCGCGAGATATGCAAATTTTTGTGCTACAAATGGCTATAACTTTTGAACAAATCATTTGTTCGGTTATTCGATTAACAGGGTTGTTCAGAATGCTCATAGCTCCATTTTGATATATGATGTGTGGCACTTATTTTGAAACCCTGGAGCGGTATTAACTTTTTGAGGATCTCCAGCACACTCTAGCGCATATGAGGGCGTAGACAGAACGTTTCAAAATGAAATTAGTATTCAAAACGTAGCTCTTGAACCGATCTTTCCTATGAGCACAAAATTGGCTTTGTATTTTTATTCATTCTCAAAATATAACGAGAAAACCATTTTCTAGACAGACCACAGTCTGATCCAGACAGAGCAGACGGAGACTCAGACACTGCCCATTTTACTCGGGCAAATCGTCGATTCTGACTCCCCTGTGGACTTAGGCTTCGAAAGTGGTCAGTCTCAAATAGGGATGGCTTATTGGAACGTTTCGTTCCATTGGAATTCTGTCTAGAATGAATCGTTCCATTGGAACGACGACGTCTGCTGGAATCCAGACTGGAATTCCATCTCTTAATGGAATTCCATTAAGAAACTGTTCGACAGTCTGATTTCTAGAGGGAAAAGTCAGTCTGTCTCATAGACTGTCTCTTACTGGAATTCCGTTTCTTATTGGAATTCCATTAACGATTTCCTCTCCGTCTACTGGAACAAATGGAACGAGACAGCCAGAGCAAAAGGTCATTTTCTCTTACTGGAGTTCCAGGAAGCGTTCCAATAAGCCTTCCCTAGTCTCAAATAAGAACCAGGTATAATAAATGAGAATCATGCATTGTTGATATGGGTGAGTATGTTCATGCGATTGCCATTACGAATCTGGCGATTCATTTATGAGTCCCAGCCTGGCGGATTGCGAGAGTTCGCTGAACTTGGAATCGGTCGTCAAATAAACTCAAGGCATGTTTACAATCACAGCTTTATCATCATTCATCATTGTTGATGAATGTGATGATCTTGAGGAGTTTCCCATCCTTCATCAGGGCATCAACGTCTTCGAAACAGTAGGGGACCGCCCGCTTGCCTTCTTCCGATAGAGCGTTGAACTTGCCGAGCACGGCATCGTTCTGGAACATTCAGCTATCTTATTGTTAGATATGGACTCATTTCTGAAGGACTCGAACCATTAAATGAGATAATTGACGGAGCGTTTCGAGAGAGGGCGTCGTGTAAATTTGAGAAGTGAATTACCCATTCCGTGAGCTCCGCGGAGGTGTACGCTTCACCCTTTGCGAGTTTGACTCGCATCTTCACCACTTCTTCGACATAATAAGTTAGAAAGTCATAGGCGTCAGCAGCGATGATTTGAGCAATTCCGAGTTCTTCTTTAATTTTCCGGAGCAGTTCAGCAAGTTCTTTCTGGTAATTATTATATTGGTCGAAGGCTGCGTGAGGATTGGAGGAGGCCGCGATGCTCTCTACTGAGATCTTACCGCTTTTCGTCAGATTGTTGTAGAATTTCCGCCCGATTGGCATGAGTTCGAAACCACGAGCAGCCTTTTCGATCCGAGCTTCCTTGACGTTGTCACTGTTTTGGCCGAACATAATGATCATTTGAAGAATTTTTTCTGAAATTTCTGCACGCGTTTCCGCTGAGAGGCGTTCGTACGCCGCGGCTCCCCGGAGAATCTGAAATGATCTGACTTTGTGCAGAAAGTTCCTTTCCTTTCCTTAAATAACAAATAATTCCATTCCTAGTATTATATCAAGCAGTTCGATTGTGTAGTTTCAGCACATGTTTATGTTAGACGCGTTTGAAACTACCATAATTTTATTGTCCGGTGCCCCAAGCATTCCCTTTCCCGTAGCGATTAAGAAATTCCACAATGAAACTCTTCCCCCAAAGCTTGAAAATTTCATCCTTAGATTCATTTTCTACGAGACGATGGAAAGACAATTGGAAATGGGACGCACGTTAGAGATCATCTATTGTCGGCGGAATAAGCATTCAGGACTGTACGCCCATCGCCCTACGATCTCTCTCTACTGTTCTCTCGTTTCTCTAACCGCCAGACAACGAGAGAACAGTGGAGAGAGATCGTAGGGCGATGATCTTGCAGTCAGGAACGTTTATTCCGCCGACAATAACAGGCAAGTCTGATGCGCGAAAAAGGGAACCTTGGGCAACCGGACAATAGATCTAACAACGCGTGATTTCTACGCATGTTGCTTGAAAAATCGCCAGCCTGTTTTCTCACATTTTTGTTCATCACATCGGGCGTGGCCGGCAGCGAGCCTATCCGGAAAAAGGTATTCCTATGATTCATGACAAAGTCCTTGGCAGCGGATCCCATACTGTCCGTTCGATCCTCGACCAGTTCGAAAAACGTCACGACTTTCTTGCGGAAACTCTTCGGCTTTTCCATGATTGCAGCTACGAGCTTAAAAATCATAGTTTTATTAAAGAAGGACTGGGAAGAACCTTTTTTTTTGGAAATTTCCAGTCTTAATGGAAGTGCATTTCTCCAGACGTCGACGTATGGAAATGTCACATTTCGATACGTCGATGTCTGCAGAAATGCACTCCCATGAAGACTGGCAATTTGCCAAGAAGTTCTTCCCAGTCCTTCTTTAAAGAAGGACCGGCAGCAACTTTGATCTACGGGTAGACTGATTGTGAGGTATAGACAAGGTTGAGATGTAGCAAACTGAGAGCGTACTGTAGCTCCGGAACAGTGCGCAGTTCAGGCGGTGAACATGAACTCTGTTTGGGATTTCCTAAATCTACTTTTTACCTTGTTTACGCCAGTCTTCAACCAGTCGAAAAAAGTTGCTGCCTGTCCTTCTTTAAAGAATGTCTGGCTTCAACTTCGATTTTTTTTCGCGGCCGTAAAAGTGAAAGGTTTTTCGAGCGTTTAGAGCACTGTAGCATGAAACATGTTTTTACATGTTTTGACACATGTGGACATGGATCCCATAGAATCCAATAGAATTTTGGAGCGTCTTTCTGACGGAGATTCAGACAGAAGTCGACATTTTGTTAATAGTAGGGGAACTCGCGCAAATGGCATAACGTTGACTCTATCGTCACTGCCGAACTTTTTGATGCAATCGTAACGATCGGTGCCGATCGTTACAATTGACGCCGATTGTTTTCTCTTTTGAGTTTCCGGGCGTTCTAGGCCGAATTTCGAGATGCGGTTTTTTCCTGATTATTTTTCTCGTCAAATTACCTGGGACCGGAATTAAACCGAAAGGACGCGCCGTTTAATTGTTTGAAAATTCGCTGAATCTCGATTCACGACCACGTCCACGAATTAGGCCAGTTGCTTGCAGCCCATCAGCATCCCACTCGCGGTCGCGGTCGCGAATCGCGATTCGGCGAATTTTAAAACAATTGCCTCTTCTCGTGAGTTGAACATTGTGTGGGCGATCTCGTCCATCATCTTCTTGTCTTCCGCGGTGAACGTGTCAAGGACCTCCTTGATGGGATCGTTCGCTCCGCAGAAAACAGCA
This sequence comes from Levipalatum texanum, assembly GCA_014805385.1. Classification (NCBI taxonomy): domain Eukaryota; kingdom Metazoa; phylum Nematoda; class Chromadorea; order Rhabditida; family Diplogasteridae; genus Levipalatum; species Levipalatum texanum. Next base: position 748 of record JACMIG010003365.1, on the reverse strand, counting down.
AAGATGCCGAGAAGGACGAGTCCTCGGATCATGGCGGGAGGATTGAAGACAGAGATGCTCATTGGAGTATGCCCAGGGAGAACTGGAGAGCAGATTGAAGCTTTTGTGAAGTCTCGACGATTAAATAGTGGATTTGCGAACTTTTTATAGTATGTTTGTCCCGTTAGAACGTTTCATGAGCGTCTATCTTTGCATCGATTTCTTGGTCTGATCTTGCATGGTAACAAAAATAATCTACCGGGGCGATAACAGCTGACGAAGTCATTGACTTCGAATTTGGCCTCGATACGACAGCAGATGTTTCATTTATGTTATAGTGAGAAGTGCCTTCATCCGATTCCGAGGTGTATACTTATGCCAACCATCAAACCAGTTGCCCGTGTAGAACAAATTTATGTTACAATGATAGCTTTATCAATGGCAATCATTCATTGTTAATGTGTGTGAGGATCTTCAGAAGATTGCCGTCGCTCATCAGACGATAAATATCGTAGAAAAATATTCCTATTTCCAGCCTCGCGGATAGCGAGAGTTTGTTGAAGGTTTCGGTCACTTTTTCGGCCTGTAAGATTCATTTGGTTAAAGGAGGAGTATACCGACATTTGGGTTTGCATATAAGCGTAATTCCACTGAAAGCCGCTGAAAAATCCTGAAGAATGACATTTTGCTCAAAGTACAAAACTTTTTCATTGAATTTTAAAAAGCCTTCAAAGTTTCATTGAGTTTCAGGCAACCCCGGGAATTCAAA